>CAKAVA020000003.1:0-33228 GCA_917051295.2 Erebia ligea | reverse complement strand
TAGAGGGATAAAATAAATGTTTATTTTTCAGAATGCAAATCTGATTTAACATCTGGAGAAAATTAAGCAACTTAACATGTTTTAATGACTACTACCCATTTTTAATCAGTTTTAAAACAGCTAATACAGCCATAGGATGTGTCAATTATGGTAAAAATAATTTTATCAAAGAAAATTATGGTTATTTGTAATAATAAAATATGCAAAGCCCCTTACACCATATTTCAAAAAATACTACAACACACTTTAAATTTATCTCTAACCCTTCTCAAAGTTATTGATATGTTTCTAAATTTTGTTTCTATCGACTTAATTTGCTTTATTCCGCTTTTATATAAACAAACGGTTTCTTTTATGAATTTCAAATTTAATAATTCAATTATATTAAAGTTATATGGTAGCTCTTGTTATTTGAGGATAAAATAAAATAGTAGAAGTCGACGAAAGCAAATTTGGAAAGCGAAAATGCAATAAAGGTCAATGGGTGATTGGTGCGTTGATAGATCAGTCGTGAAATGATGTAACGAGTAAGATATCAAAATAGGCTTGAAAAATTATTCTAAGCGAATAATTGCCGGATCAACTATCTATTCAGATTGTTAGATAGTTAGTCTGAGTTAGGGAAATAATTTAAAATCATGATTCTGTAAATTAATCTAAAAATTTGTTAAAAGAACTTGAAGGATGTTGTACATACTAATGCAATTAGAGGAAATTGGTCTGGTATAAAAAGAAAAGTACCATTTCGATGTAGAATACGGATTTTAATTTAAATCCATCTACTTAGATTTATGTTATATAAAAATATCCTAATAACATGTTTCTTAAATTATTACTCTGCCTCTTAATCATAATACGAATAATAAAAATACTATTTTGACGTATATTTAACTTTGATATGGCTACTTAAAAATTTGAATTTTCTTTTTCCAAACGAATTTCAAAAATAGGATTAAAATTTTTTTAAAGGGTAGTCATTAAAAACATTGTTTATTGACCAAACATCTTGTATATGCATAGAAGCATTTTTTACAGAATTTTTGCAATCTTACAATATTTTTTAAGAACTGAATAATTTAACTATTTGATTAATAAAAAAGAAAATAAATTTTTTAATGTGATGATATCTGTCAAAATTTTGCCAATTTTTTAATTAAAACTGTCAAAAGAATTTATTTTCTTTCTTAAAATAATAAAAAATTTTATTTTAATTATCCCTCCTAAATGAGATTAGTATTGTATTTGCAATTATGTTGTATGACATCTTCTGATATTGTAACTAGTTTGTATAACCAAACAATTACTCTAATCTCAAATAAACTAGAGAAAAAAGACTTTTTTACGGTAGACCGATCATGTTTGAATTCATTATTCATACTTTGTTTATCAAATGAAAATTATTCTGTGCACCATATAAATAGTACATTTTCTGGTAAAAAGTTTGATGCAAACAATGATAATCAATTACGAGAATTATATTGTTTTTTCAAAAGTATAGAAAGTTCGACATGTTATTTATATTGCTATAACTCAAATCAAAATATATTTTATGATCATAAATATATGACGAATTTAGTATCGAAATTCAACGATATTTCTAGGATAAATTCTGAACTGAAATTCAACGATATTTCTAGGATAAATTCTGAACCGAAATTCATTTTTAATGGATTTTTAAAATATTTTAAATCATTTAAGGATATCGGATTTAAAAAAAATGAAGAAGATTTTATTACATGGAGTAATTGGCCAGTGGATGACTACATTTTTAGAATAGGTTTTACCGTTGATAAAAATGTTTATTATTATTTTGACTTAGATTATCGGAAAATTGATCATAAACCTATTTTAGAAAAAATTATTCAAAATATTTATAAAGATAAATTTATTCCAGTATGGGATTTTTTATCAAACTTTAACCCAAATTTAATACTAAGAACATTAAATATCACCTCTTTGGTCCAAGTTGCAGTTTCATATTTTGATGAGCACAATACAAAAGCAGAAAATGATTCCGAATATTTTAATGATGTAATAAAATTTAAAAATGGTGACATCGCTTTTAATCGTATAATATTTTCGACACATTTTTTTAATGACGAAAATTCATACATTTATAAAAAAATCAGTTACGAAATGTATGAAGATTGTAAAAGTATGGTAGAGAAGATAAGATTATTAGAAGATCCTGAGATTTATGCTAGTTTGGTTTCCATTTACTGTTTATCAGATGATAAAATATTAAAAACACTAATTTCTAGAATTTTGAAATCAGATTTAACACCTTCAAAAATTATTTTGATCGGATTGTTACGTAATTTACAAATCTTCAATAATTTAGAAAGTACATGGTTTTTATTTAAAAGATCGATGGAAAGTGAAGTAAAATCTTTATCGTTGAATGGAAAAGAACTTAATAATGAGAAAGTTGATGATCATAAATGGTATGTTTTACGTGATATATTTGAAGAATATTATATTGATAGAGCAGTAATCAGATTGCGTAAGTATTTACAATCGAAACCTGGGTACTATACGAATAAAAAAAGCGAAAGTAGAGTCTTAATATCATCTATTCTTTATTTTGAATTAATTAATTATTGGAAATTTTGTGATAGTAATGAACTTTATGATTTTAGAATACGAAAAAGTTTTCTTGAATATAAAAGTCAACTAGTTGACATTTTACCGAATGATATTGAATTTAGTGGAAAAGAAGAAATTCTACCTTTTGTTGTTCTGAGCGAGATAATTTTTAAAATTTTAAAATGGGAAGATGATGGATTTTACATGTACCAAACTTATGTTTTTGAGTATTTTAAAAATGTATGTGAGATTCTATCATTAAGTAGCACAGAGGTAAAGAGATACGGGCCATTTATAGAAAAATTAGATGTTAGAAAAATAATATTTGATAAACTAAAACTTTTTAATCAGAATAAAATAATTTAATTTTCTGTGCTTATGTTAAAATCTAAATGGAATAAAAATGTCATTAAACCTTTTAATATATTTATATTAACCTGATAATTTTGTTAAATTTACACTTCACTATTTAAATTTATATCTCAATTTAGATATTAAAATCTGAAAAAGTCATAAAATACAAAATTAATTTTAAATCTTACATATTTCAATTTAAGTCTGTGATACGTCTGCATATTCTCAGATTTTAATTCTAATATTGACAAAAAAAATTTTTGATAGTTAGAGAAACTATGTCATTTTCTTTTTTTAAAAATTAAAAAAAAATTTAGATGTAAAAAAATTGGCTATAAATTTTTATCCAACCAAAAGCCAAATTTTAAATACAGGTATCATAAAAAATTATATATTTTTAATTAGATTACTAAATTTTAACCCCAAATTTACTTCATTTTATTGCAACTCTCCCAATTTATATCTTTTTGTATGTTAGATTTATAAAAGAAATTACGAAAAGATAGGTAATTAAACAATTTTTTTGTAGTTCATTTAATTAATCTCGTCTAGCTTAACTTTTAATATTATTTTTGATTCTATGATTATTGTTATATAAGTCAGTTATTCATTTGAATAAATATATTAAAATCATTATATCAATGATCAATAATTCTACTAAATGACTTTTTACGAAATATTTATGATTCAGAGATCTTTTTCTATTTAAAATTTATACATAATCAAAATATGGAAGAAACTGAATCAAAAAGCAATGGATAACACCCGATTTTTTAAAATAGATGCAACAAAATTTGATAAAGTTGACTTCGCCTAACTAACCGACTTTATAAAAAGGAAAGGAAAATGCCAGATTAAAAATGTTTATTATTAATCGTAAATTAACTATTATATTATAACGGAAAGTTTTAACGTGTTTTATATTTTTCGATATTCAAGAGAGCAACAGTTAGTAAAATATAAATTTTTAAAATGCAATATTCGGATAAATATTCTAATAAAATTTTAATTATCTAAAATTTTTTTTTAGAATCAATATTTAAACTAATTTGTTATCATTTACTATATAATAAAATTCGTTTAATTTTTTAGATTATCTTTTTTTACATTGATCTATTAAAATAGTTCAAAATTTTGAAAAAAAAAGTCTAAAGAGATAAAAACAACCATAATTTTGTTTTTCTATTATCCATTTACATAAGTATTCCTTTTTTATTGTTTTTTTTTTTTGAATTCTGATAAAGTTTCATTGAATTATTTAGTTTGTGTTAAAAAATCCGATAATAAATTCCCATGTCAAGTTTTAAACTTCAAATAGTTTGAACACTAGAAAAAGTCAAAGTGTCATTTATAAGTCGATATTTTCTTAATATTTGTTAAATTTTGGGTAAACTAAGAAGTCTTTAACCACTATTTATGTTTTAAAAATAAACCTACCCAACTTTATATATTTTAAATTAAATACCAAATGTGATCGTTGTTTATAACTTATAAAACAATTTTAAAATGGAAAGATCATTTAATCTACATAAAAAATTTTAGATGGACTTATAATTAGTTCTAAACTTTTTACATATTAATTAAATTTGTAAATTTAAAAATTTTATTCTAAATATCTACCTGTCTATTTCTTCTTTCACTACTAAACTTGATCCTCTTAAATTGAATAAGTAGATAAATAATAAACAAAATTGAACCTAACATACTGATTCCACCACATATTAAAAACGTCTTAAAATCTGGATTATTTTCAGTTCGACCATTAGCAATTAAATTTGAAGGTAATAATTCATCATTGTAATCAATCGGATATTCAATAAAATTTAGTTGATTATCCGCTTCATCAAAATCTGGAAGTTCATAATCCATTTTTAATTCTTCGTTGGAAAGATGTAAATGCTCGGGTTCGTTATCATAAAAACAGTAATAATAATCATCTACTATCTTTTTAATCTCTTCAAATTTCATATCAATAGAAGGAAGACCGCTAATTAACTTTTTTTCATTTGCTACAAATGCATCTGACAACCTTTCATCCATTTCACATTTAGAACTAACTTTTTTCATCTTTACCTTCATATAAACTCATTATGTAGATCGGATAATAAACTTGTATAGCCAAACTTTCTAAAAAATCGTAAAATTCATGACCATGTCCACTTTCTGGGAATTTCGTACCCGAAATAAGCGCAAAGACCATTTTTTCGAATAATATATAATTTTGATATAAATTTTGATCTAGATTATTTTTAGAATTGTATTTATTGAATTCTTCTAATGATAGAATGTTTTCTAAAAATAGATCAGAGAGGGTATTTATTTCATTAACTTTAATCTTATTAATATTAATTTTTCCAAAAATACTTTCAAATTTATCCTTATAGGGAGGTACAATAGTTGCTAATATGGGAAAAATGTGTATGACTAACATAAGGGCTATGTTTTTTGATTTTTTTTATATATAAAAAATTTTAATATTTAATTTAATATTTCTAATTGAAAATCAATAATATCTAGTAAAAATATTGTAAATTAAAAGTCAAAAATCAACGATAATTTAAAAACATTAAGATAAATTACTATAAAAAGTTTTTATTTTAAATTGTTTTGTAAAAGTTATTCATATCCAAGTATTAAATCATAGATTTACAAGTCAAAATTTTAATCACTGACTCATTTTTGATGTATTAATATCATTTTTTTTAAATCAGTAAATATGCAAAAAATTCTTAAAGATCATTAAAGAATAAAAAATAATTTTATACAATATTAAGCTTTTTAATAAATTTAATCGTAACATAAAAGTTACTTGTTCATATTCTCATGTTAAACTTCAAGAAGATTTAATTTTATCTAAAATTGAAAAAAAAAATTTAAAAATTTTTGGCATTTTTATATTAATATTATACAAAATAATAATTCTCATGATCTTTTTTAATAATCATTTTATATCTAAAAAAGGATTTTTTATTAAAATTTATAGAAAATATTAAATTATAAAAATATCAACATATTTTATTCTTTTCGAAATTACTGATTTATTTTTAACTAATTTTGATTTTTATTTAATAATCGTTATCTGGATTTTAAAAGATTTTTTTTCTATAGCTTTTTTAGCACTAGTTTCTTTTTAAAATTCTTAATTTGTTCAAATGTACATAAAACCAAAATGGTTGAAAGTTAATTTTAATAAATTACACAATCTATTTTATAATTATATTTTTAGAGTTTAAAAAATTGTTTTATCTAATTTTTTGCTAAATAAAACAAAAAAAAAATTTTAAAAGATTTCTTAACAATTTTGTGGAGTGCTATTTACTCTTTTTAAATTTTCTTAGAATTTTTTTCTTAATATTGCAATCCATCAATCTTGAAATTCATTTATTTGATACAGAAAATTGTAGTCTAAAAAGATCTACAAATAATGTAAGGCATGGCAGTTTTAATGTTTTCTTATAAATGTAAAAGTTTATTTTTAGAGGCTATCATATATTGGGATTTTTTTAAAACCCTTAAGAATATCTGTTCCATTATTTTTTAAATTCCTATGTTGAATTTTAAAATGTCTTCGACCTCTATTAAGAATATTAAATTGTATTATTTAAAATCTTTTCTAAAAAAATGATTTGCATATTTTGACCACTTTAATCAGTAAATTAATCATATCTGCATAATTTAAAAATAATTAAGCATCTGATACAAGTTTTAAATATTAGCGCTACTTATGTCTCGTATGTTATTTAAGATTAACTATTTATAAGTAAACTTTAAGGAAATTTGACAAACAGTCTCTTAATTTAATGAAGAAAATTATTTAAAAACTTTATTTATGTATCATAAATTAAGAATATAATTTTGCCCTGGTAAGATAAATGATCATTGACAGATTTTAACACAAAGATTTTTTAGCATTAAATATATATTTACGTTGATATTAACTAGAATTCTATTTTTGTCTAAAAAATCTAGTTATATTTAAACGACAAACTGGTCTTAATTGTTAAATTTCTTAAAGAGGATGAAATATTTTTTTTAAAGTCTATTGATAAGAAAAGATCCTAATACGAGAAAATAATATTTATATGATCTAATTCCGAATATTAATAAAATTAAATCAAAAATTTTAAATATTGTAAATTAATTAGAAAATTAAAAACTTAATGCAGAGCTAAATAACGTAAAGTGAATATTGTAAAATTTTTAAGAAAATTATGATATTAGAATCCATGAAATCAAAAAAAATATTATTTTTTATGAACAATATAATTATTTATTATTAAATTAAGATCAACGATTTAATTTAGATTTTCAATTTTTAACCCATTTTTTTTCGAAAAATTTTTTAAATTGTTAGAGATTCTAATAAAACCCTTACAAAAGAATATGATTGTTGAATATGGAACGAGAGAATCAGTTTTTTACATTATTAACAATATGTTAGGATCGGGAATCAATTTCATGCCAGCTGCATTTAATAATTCAGGATCATGGTTTGCAATATTGATGTTATTCTTAGTAGCATGTCTAACCACATTTTCAATCTATGCTCTTTTCAGATGTGCTTCGAAATTTAAAGAAGGAGTCGAAATTACTTACGCCAATTTAAGTTTGGCACACCACAGATATTTGAAAATTATTATCGATAATACAATAGCAATATCATCTTTTATAACAGCTTTAGGATTCCAAAAATATATCAAAGAATTGGTGTTTGCTGCTATACAGGGATATTTCCCATACCAGACACCGGAATTCTATAGAAATCTTGAAGTTTTGATTCTAATAAGTTCAACTATCATCTTAACAGGACTTTCTATGATAAAAAATCTTGGGAAACTTAAAATTCTTTCTTTGCTGAGCGTGTTGTGCGTTGGATCGTTTGTGATAGTTTTGACATTGCTAAACGTATTTTTAAGCGATTTCATTTCGGTAACTCCTTTTATTTCTGAAAAACACTATAATTATTCATTTAGCCTGTCTTTTTTTATTTTAGCAATGTGTGTTCAAGCTAATATTCCAACATTGTTTAGATTTATTAAGGATAAAAGCAAGCTAAATTTACTTAAAATCGCCGCATTGGGATCGGCATCTGGATTTTTAATTAATGGTATGGCAGGTTTTTTGGGATACAGACTTATGGGAGATTGTATCGGAACAAATGATCTAATGAAAATATTTTTAGATAGAAATTCCTCGATCAATCATTATTTGGATACTAATACTGTTTTACATCCTTGGATATCAAGTGGACTTAGATTTTTAACAGGTTTCCAAGGTTTTTGCTCGATAATAATTCTGATCGTTGGATTTCCAATGCAACTTTTACCGGCTACTAGTTATTTAAAGGAATTTATACCAGTGGCTAATCCCGAATCATTTCATTTCCATAGTGCTGTCGTCCTTACAGAAATTTCTGCTTTGACGGCTATCAATCTAATCCCAAATATTTCTTTAGAACTTATTTATGGACTACTAGAACCCTCGGCTGATGGATTTATGGCGTATTTATTTCCATTTTTACTTTACGTTCTCACTAAAAAAGATAAATTTAGTTTTAAATCTCTTATGTCAGCACTAATTATGAGTTTGAGCTTGGTATATTGTTTCTATGGATGTTATAGCGCTTTAGATGGATTTTTTAATCCCTCGATAGCTGAAATTGATTTCTGTACGTCGAATCTTAACGAGACATTAACAATCGAAGAAATTAATTAAAATTTATTATTTAACTTGTGTTACTGGAATTATAAAAAAAATTTTGTTCTTACAATATTTATTTATCCATATAGTCATTATATTAAATAAATGAAAAAATCTTAATATCGTTGATGATATATAATAAAATCATAACCCTTTTAGTAAACAGCAAAGAAACTCTATAAAAATAATAAACGAATTTTTTCATTATATTAAGATACAAATAATTTTCAAATAGCTTTAAGGATGTATAGTGATTTGAAATACAAAGATAATATGTCTAAATAGATAAAGAAAACAAATGAATTTGTATTTAAATGAAATTTTGAGCCATGTTTGAAATTTCTTAAAAATTGTAACCTTTCTGATAGAAATGTAGTTTTGTTTAAAATTGTAATTCGTTTAGTTCAAAAACGAAATTTTTCGATTTTTTACATTTGCAAATATTGAAACATTTGTTCATTCTTTATCTTTTCATTATCAAAATACAATGCTCTTATAAATATCACATACAAGAAAATCAGGTCATATTAAATTATAGAATAATTTGTGATGCAACAAAATATTTTTAAAAACGATTTACATATTTTTTTTAAATTCTTGTATAATATAAATTTATAATACAATTCGATTATTTAAATAAAAGCCTACTCATAATAACGGATATTATTTTATTTGTAAGATGTATGCCTACCTTTGGCATCAATAACTTTCCTTGCTTTAATTTGTCATCCTAAACACATGTCTTCTGATAATTAAAGTATCTAAGTTATTCCATCTATCTTCGTCATACTTATATGCAACTCTTTTAAATTTTTAGGAGTTCTTTTAACAATATTTTGCATTAATGATATACCAAAATTCTCAATAGGATTAAGCCTTGCGATTAGATAGGTTAGTTCATCACATCAGTGATATTTTTATATTAAATACCCTGGAATTCTTACTTGTATGTTTAGAATCGTTGTCTTGTTGAAATATAAAATCTTCTAGATCGAATGTCTTTATGCTTTTTTTTGTGCACTGTAAAAATTTTTAAGTAAATAATCTATCCATTATATCTTCTATTACATGCAATTCATTTAATCCCTCATAATAAAAAAGCCATAAAAATATAAAACTTCCTCCATAGTGTTTTAATAGAAATCAAATGTATCATATCGTACCTTGCCACCTTTTAGGCGAAATTACTGCTTACCATCAGATCAAAATGAGGTTATCTTTGTTTCGTCACTCATGTCACCTTTTTTTAATCTTCATCTGCTCAATTATATCTTTCACTTTCCCAAGCATATCTATCTTTAATATGCTTTTTGTAAAAAAGTGGCTTTGAACAAGCTGATTTTCGTCAATAGTATTTTTAGACCAGATTTTAGAATATTTTGACTATGATTTACCCTATTCTATGATAATTTTAATTACTTTTCCAGGAACTTTAAATCCCACTAAAATATAGAATTTTATTCCTGAACCTATCTTATTCGAAATCCTGATAGTTTCATTTATTTTAGTGGATAGTCTTAAATTGTTGATTGACAAACCGAGTAAGTTTTTGCAACATTAGCTTGTTTCTCTTCAGTAAAGCTTTAAATTCAAATTTTTTTAAAGTAACAATACAGTATTAAAGAAATGACTGTTCAAATTCTTCTCATAATCTTATTTGGAAAACATCGTGAAAACCATTTAAAAAATATAAACCGAATGGTTATAATTATATAAACTAGCAAATAATTGATAAACAAATCTGATGCAAACTAAAACATACAGGTATCTAACCTCTAGTGTTAAATAAAATTCAAGTTTCAGCTTTTAAAATTTGCATATTTTATAAACGCCACTGTACAAAAAATATTTTTAAAAATGATATAGATTACTGGAGTATAACTTTACTAATAAGTTAAAATATATATCTTGTTCTTAGATCGAGAAACCAATGCATTTTATTAAAAAATGTATTGCTTCGTACCTTTAAAATGTAATCTATTTAATAATGCCGTTTATTTTAAGTTTTTGTTAAAAACAATAAGTGCAATTTGGATAAATTCTTGACCAAGGTACAAGCAAATATCATCAGACATAAAAAGTTCGGATAATTTATCAATTTTGTTATTGTTTTTATATTTTGTACCTTCAATGGGCAAAAATGTAAATAGATACCCCAGCACTGTTAATAAAAACTCTTTTTGTAAAGAAATTCTCTCTACTGCAGGGATGAATTTTTTTAAAGTATAAAAAAATTCAAAAATATTATAATTTGATTTGTCGTTATCTCCCATAAATCCAATAGAATTTAAAAACTCAAACATGTTTTCCATATAAATTTTATGATCTGATCTTCCTAATTCATTTATTTTTACTGTATAAAAATAATACTTATAGAATTTGTAAAATTGTAAATTTTTCACGATTGTGTTTCTTCTATAAAAATTCATTAAACAATAACTATAAGCAATAAATAACATAAAGCCATCGAGTCGACTCTGTAAACCAAACACTTCCGCAATTAAAAAGTATTTTAACGGGGTTAAATCTGAATCGTTTTTTAGGTTAAATTTGTTTTTCAGAGTATAAATATCTCTACTTAAACGCATTTCTTCATATTTTAGTTTAGTTCTGTACATATTTCTATGTCTTCTAACATTGTAATTTTTCATTGTAGTGATAGATTCTTTAAAATCCTTACAGTTTACATTTGAATCGAGTTTAAAGTTGCAGCTGGAATTAATAAGAAGATTTTTGACTTCATTCAAGGTATAATCATAATTCATAATGAAGCACTTTTCGGAAGTTGAAAATCTTAATAATTCAAAAATGCGATCATCAACTTCAAACAGATTTAAAAATCTTGATAAAAAATAATTATAATTTCTCAAACTTAGAGCAGACATGTCCGATAGTTCACTATAACGGCAAGTATTCGATCTCATACGGCTTTTCCAATTACAGAACAAATTAGAAATTTTTTCATATATCTTTTCATTTAAAGAATCTGAATCTTCATTTTGTTTTATATTTGTAGAAAAACATTCTGTACTGTGTCTTATACCTTGATAATGTTCTTTATGGTTATTAAAAGAACTAGTATGGGAATCCGAATCAGATTCTGAGCTTGAGCACAAAGATATAATACCAGTGCTATCTTTAGATTCCGAAAGTGATGTGGCTTTTTTGGTTTTTAATAATCCTAAAGATTTCATAAAATTAACCTTCGAGTTGTTACTACCACCAGGTTTGGAAGAAGATGCGTTACTCTCTACTGAGTTTGGAATTTTATTGGCAAAATCACTAGAATGCTCAAAATTGTTTGTATCGTCATCAACTTCTTCAATTAATATAACTTCTAAATAATCGCTTGGGAATATTACGTTATCATCAAATTTACTAACACCGGGAAAAGATCCACTAATTTCTGAAATTAATGCGATAATAGCAAATATCATTATGGGTAAAAATTTTGTAAAATATTAATAACGATTTTAATAATTTTATTTAGAACAAATAATTATTGATAAGCCAATTTTATTTAGATTTTTTCTTATTTATAAATTTGTGATAATCATTCTGTACCGTATAGCGATATTTTCTATATAAAGATGTCAAATAAATGTTATAATGTAAATAACAACAATCTTGTGTAAATAAAGTCGAATTTATAAACCTTTTTATTTCTAAAAAATTATTTAGATTAAAAAACTAAGAAAAATTGTTTCAAAAATATTCTTACATTTGTAACTAAAAGTCTTTGTATCAAAAATGAGTTTAAGAATTATAGTTTTATCATAAAATTACATTCTAATGTGTAGATAAAGCAGTTGTATCCCATGTGATAGTTTTAGATTGTTTTCATAAACTTTTCTGATCAATTTTTTGATCAACGTCATTGATCTGCAGTGAGCGAAGTTTTTTATAACAATTTTAAAAAAGTTCACATTATGCAATAGTATATGTCAGACGACAGCCCTAGACCAATTATAAGGATACCTAAACCAAGTGATGAGTAAAGCTTAAGAAGAGATGAAGCTGTCTGATATTTGACTTTCTTTTAATTAAATAAGAAGACAAAAGTTCTCGTATTGTTTCGCAATCCAAATATAAGAATTTTCATTATTTTTAAAGATTGGAGATCTTATATTTTTAGGGTGGATAAAAAAATGGTTGCGAAATTAAATTTTAAATTTTTACCCATCTTTTTAAAAAATTGGACTTTTTCTAAAGAATTGGGTTTTCTCTCAAGTTCCAATAATTGTATAAGTAAAAATTTCTAAATTTTTACCCATGAAAGGAAAAAATAAAAAACAAAAATTATGATTAAAAATTAATAAAGCAAAAAATGCATAATAAGTACTGGGAGTATTATAAACAAACAGGAAATAACATTATGCAGGCAAAGCAAGTATTTTAAACAAGTAAATTACAATCAATAACTAGAAATTAAAATTAAACAATAAATTTTTTTTCTGGTTCCCCATCATTCGTTGTCTATGCAAACAATAGGAAATATCAAAAAAATGGAGCCATAAATTCAAAGGGCGATACGTTGATAATTAAAGTTAATAATAAACTTTTTCATAACAAATGTTTTATAATTTTGTCTGGTAAAGCACAATAAATCTCACATCAATTTATCAAATTTTTACAAACGTCACATCAATTTATCAAATTTTTACAAACGTCACATCAATTTATCAAATTTTTACAAACGTCATATTAATATAAGTAATTTTTACAAACGTCACATCAATTTATCAAATTTTTACAAACGTCACATCAATTTATCAAATTTTTACAAACGTCACATCAATTTATCAAATTTTTACAAACGTCACATCAATTTATCAAATTTTTACAAACGTCACATCAATTTATCAAATTTTTACAAACGTCACATCAATTTATCAAATTTTTACAAACGTCACATCAATTTATCAAATTTTTACAAACGTCACATCAATTTATCAAATTTTTACAAACGTCATATTAATATAAGTAATTTTTACAAACGTCTTTTTATTTTCTTTGATTTTGTTTTATTTTTTTATACATAGTATTAATTTTTGCAAATGTCAAATTAATTTATCAAATAATTAGAAAACGTCATATTAATATAATTTTTTTTTCAAACGACATATTAATTTTTTGATTTTGTTTAATGTTTTTATCCATAGTATTAAATTTTAAATGCGTAATATTAATTTATCAAATAATTAGAAAACGTCATAATTATTCAATGAGGGCTATGGTGGATCAAGAACAATATCTACTAGGAACAATCCACAAATTTATAATTATAGAATAAACTATATAGTTATTTTCGCCTTCAAGTATGATTATTTCCAGTGCTAAAATAAAATCACGACTTTACACTAAAAATAACGATTGTATTATAAATATTTTATTTTTTAATTAGGAAAACTAAAGTTCAAATTTTATCTATAAAAAGAAACTAATCATATTTTTCCAAAAAATATTGTTTCCCTCTTATAATAACCATCACAATTATTTATGTTTTACATTGAATGACGATGATGAGCCCATATGAAAATTTAAGGATTTTAATTGCTCGTTTGAAGAAGTTTTTTTTTGATTTACAAAACGAGAATTATTTTAAAAAGGAGTAATTTTAGTTTATATCAATTTGTAGTTACTATTACACTATCTCAATAATTCCCAATCAATAGTTTTTTATTTTCTCCTTCAATGTTTAAAAAATTTTAAATTTTTTTACCCATGGAAAAAGAAAATAAAAAAACTATTGATTGGGAAATTGAAGATTTGCAAACATTTATATTCAACCCAGTACACTGGAGAAAATATGGATACTCGGAAAATAGGTACAATCAAACAGTATATTATTACTGTGGTAATAAGTGTAAAAACAATTGCCCTGCACGATTAAGGGTTACTTATGACTATTTTGACGAGTTTGTAATAAATATAGCTTCTGATGGACACCATCTTAAAGATTGCGATCAGGATTCATTGGAAGCTAAAAGAAAAACCAAGGATACTATCATTCAGCTCTTCACAGCAGGAGTTACCCGTCCTAGAGACATTTTGAATACCATAAAAAAAACTGAACAAGATATCGAAATAAACGTTGTTTATAGTACACTCAATGTTTTAAGAAGATCCAAGGCCAATGAAAATGTTGAGTTTACCCGGTCGGAATTATCGGAACTATGTAAAGCACATTTAAAAAAAAAAGTGAATGCAGATTTGGATATTTCCGGAAGAGATCAACAAAAAGAGGCCTTAAAAGACAAATCATATGTATTGGCATATGAAACAGATCCTATCAGAGTGTTAGTAACCAACGATGCTACACTTCTCCACCTTGCAAAATCCACAAATGTACAATTGGATGCCACGTATAAATTAAACGTATATGGGTTTCCTATACTTGTAGTTGGTATAACGGATCTAAATCGAAAGTTCTACTGTTCGGCCATCTGTATTGCTGCTAAAGAGGACACCGATACCTATTCGTGGATCCTCGAGAAGCTATTGGGCCCTATGAAAGAGAAGCCCGATTATGTTGTAAAAAAAAATTTTATTGGTGACAACGCCAAGCAAATAACTGCTGCAGTGGAGAGATGGGATCCTTGTTCATTACGAACAAATTGTTGGGCTCATATTGTAAGATTGATGGGATCATCTTTTAAGCACCTACCAAAAGACTTGAAAAAGGAGGCAGCAGATGAGATTTACTTTTTACAATCATTGACGTCGAGAGAATTATTTGACCAAGGGATCAAACTGTTTAGTGCTAAATACAGTAACTTTGATCAAACTACCAAATTTATTGAACACTTTACAGATAATTACATCAATAATAATGGTAATTGGTTTGAATCTTATGACGTGTTCAATCCTTCGACAAACAATGGCTTGGAAAGGTATAACTTGACCATTAAAGATAAATATGTCAAATGGACAAAATCCGACTTCCGCGGGTTTTTGGAAAAAAGCCTAGAGATGCTAGATGATTCTAGTGAGAGAATTCCTTCTTTTGCTAAGATACTTTATACAAGTAAAGAAATGAAATCCGACGCACGAAACAGCGCTAAAGAGACGAATAATAACTTACAGCACTATACTTACAGTGTGATTACCGAAAACGAGATCGAGAGCTCATATTTCGTGCAAAAAAATGTTGATGAAGAGGAACATAGAAATATAATAGAAAATTTCGGCTATAACTTTCTGACTTTTAATGCGTTTAAAAAATTTTATCAGAGTTTTACGTACCTCAAAGTGAAAAAAAATTTAAATGATTGGAAAGATATAGTATGCTCATGTTATGTGTTTAGTAAACAAAGAAAATGTTTTCATTGTTTTGATTATTTAAAAAGTGTCAAGAAAACAGAATTAATTGAAATTTCAATCCTGAGTATTAAGAAAAGTGTCGGGAGGCCAAAAAAGATAAAAAAGAACTCAGCCTTGTTGCGCGAATAAACTATTTATATAAAAAACTATTGTCTGTTAGTACACTGGATTTTTTTTACAAACATATAATTTAAATTGGTTATATGGCTCAATAATGGAGTTAATGAATAATCAACGCAGATGGAATTTCTCTTGCCTTCTGTCCTAATAAAGCTTCGCTATGTGCAGCTATTCGAATAAAAATGACTTTATCAGATGAGATCTATGTTAAACTGGGGGTAGAGTATATTGCCGCCTGAGATTTTTTGTTAGTTCGTTAATACATCCTAAAATCACATATCATTTAATCTACAATGACTTGTTGTATGTAATTTTTGTGTAGATATAAAGAATGTATGTAACCTATTTACAACATGGATATCTTATTTTATGTGACTACTCCAACCCTGTATATTGTTAGAAGAAAGGCATTCAGTTTTTAACATGTGATAATAGTAAATTTATAACAGTGTTAACCATGAATGAAAATTAATTTATTCTCATAAAATGGCATTTTCAGCTTCAAAATATCTAAAATGTATAATTTGAACTGGTGTTTTTAGAAACGAATGAATAGATAGAATTTTTGCAAATTCAGGCCAATTCTTTTTAGTGGGCGCATTTTAGCATCACAAATATGTTTTAATCAATTATTGTTTCTATTGCGTATACAGAGGACAACTTAATAATAGTGAACCCGCTTGCTCTGCCGAGCTCCTGGTCTAGATTTTATCGTTTTTAGAAATAAGTTAGTATTTAAAAGCATGAAATAAAATCGCAGTAATAATGCAAAATATTCGATGTTTCGCTTACATAGAATCAGAAACGTCAAGTTTACAACAAGTAACGTTCAAATAGCTATCTGTAATCACATGAAAGAACAAAATTAGTATTAATATTTTTTTTATCGTATAATTTTTTTTATTCTGTGGGGAAGTTTAGAGTTTAGGCTGAGAATTTGTGATTTCAAAGGTATCAATCAAAAGTGTGATTTAAGATATGCTGAATATTAGGCTCCTATCTAATTATTAGCTAATAAAACTTTAGAACGTCATTGAATATGTATTAAAGTCGCATTTTAGAAAGATTTCTCCGTGTCTTAAATATAATATAACACAGTGAAGCTGGTCAACTTTTAATTTAATTTAGCTTTTACCTGAACCAAATTCTAATACACATCCCCATTGAAAGAAAGACCCTAATAAAGATGAATAAGATAGCTGGTAATGCGGGTTGATATAAACATAACGACTTGGCATAGCCAAGGAAATGCCCTGTATAGCGTATGAATACAGCAAAACAGATTTTCTTTTAGCAAATCATTGAGCATTGTTATACTAAAAGCCTATATTATGATTTAATTGACTCAGTTTATATTATTTCTTGCTTTAATTGTATTAGTTATTTACTAAATATTTCTGGTTATTGTTTTTTCTATTTTTGTTACATTAAACTAAGCGCGTTTGTACATATATTCCATATTTGTATAACTAAGATAAAAATACATATTGAAATATATAACTTGAGTTTGGGGAATATATGTGTCGGTATATCTTAACCTCTTTTATCGAAGTTCATTTTCACCAAGAAAAGACAACAATGATTTTCTGCAAGAAATAAGCACATGTATGAAACATAACAATATTTGAGTTTTACCTCAAAATTTAAATCTCTTTTATTTATTCGTCGGAGTTAGATCATTCATAATAATTTTGTATAAAAGGGTTTCAAACTCCAATCCAAGGTTTCTCAATCATCAACATTAGCAACTAATGGTTTAGTTTTTTGGTAATAAAAAATCTTCTAATCTGTAAGTATAAAAAGTATCTTCATTGTCTACCACTCTACCTACCTGTTTATACAATTACCTCGGATTGTCATTATATATCTTACGATAAATTAGAGGAATTATTATAAATATTTATAAAGTGCATTTTTTGTATCATTTTCGAATGCAAAATACCAACCTTGTCGTTTATAAATCTCCTAAGCCTAAAGTTTTTTTTTATGAAATTATTTTGTTCGATCAAAATTTTCCAAAATTTCCATGTCCATCTCGTTCGTTGAATAGTTATGACGTTTTCTAATTATTTGATAAATTAATATTACGCATTTAAAATTTAATACTATGGATAAAAACATTAAACAAAATCAAAAAATTAATATGTCGTTTGAAAAAAAAATTATATTAATATGACGTTTTCTAATTATTTGATAAATTAATTTGACATTTGCAAAAATTAATACTATGGATAAAAAAATAAAACAAAATCAAAGAAAATAAAAAGACGTTTGTAAAAATTACTTATATTAATATGACGTTTGTAAAAATTTGATAAATTGATGTGACGTTTGTAAAAATTTGATAAATTGATGTGACGTTTGTAAAAATTACTTATATTAATATGACGTTTGTAAAAATTACTTATATTAATATGACGTTTGTAAAAATTTGATAAATTGATGTGACGTTTGTAAAAATTACTTATATTAATATGACGTTTGTAAAAATTTGATAAATTGATGTGACGTTTGTAAAAATTTGATAAATTGATGTGACGTTTGTAAAAATTTGATAAATTGATGTGACGTTTGTAAAAATTTGATAAATTGATGTGAGATTTATTGTGCTTTACCAGACAAAATTATAAAACATTTGTTATGAAAAAGTTTATTATTAACTTTAATTATCAACGTATCGCCCTTTGAATTTATGGCTCCATTTTTTTGATATTTCCTATTGTTTGCATAGACAACGAATGATGGGGAACCAGAAAAAAAATTTATTGTTTAATTTTAATTTCTAGTTATTGATTGTAATTTACTTGTTTAAAATACTTGCTTTGCCTGCATAATGTTATTTCCTGTTTGTTTATAATACTCCCAGTACTTATTATGCATTTTTTGCTTTATTAATTTTTAATCATAATTTTTGTTTTTTATTTTTTCCTTTCATGGGTAAAAATTTAGAAATTTTTACTTATACAATTATTGGAACTTGAGAGAAAAACCAATTCTTTAGAAAAAGTCCAATTTTTTAAAAATATGGGTAAAAATTTACACAAAATATGTTTTGAGGATAAAAAAATTTGCAAAATATATGCAAATAATTTTATTAAGAAAGAATAGGATCACATACAAACGGAATAATTTTTCATTATAATTTCGTCATTGAAAGTTTCAAGATGTATTTTAAATTTAAAAATCCCCATATTAAGTTCCATATCCGGTGTGTAAATTAACCCTTAAAAAACACATCGAATATGGAACTTTGAGCCTCTATTTCTAACTTAACAATTTCCATCTCCAAGCCCCATCTTATTTTCATCAGTTCTTCTTTACAGATTTTTCAGTATAAACAAACTTAATTCAAAACTAAACAAAAATTATAAACAATTTTATATTTTTATGTACTAATAATTAGCTTTATATGATTAATAAAAAGTTTGAATTATTAATGAATCTTTTTGTGGAAACTTTCAAGATCAATACCCTTTGTAGACAGAATTTATTTCACAAAACTTAAATTCTTAGAAGTTTCTGCTATTAAGCTTATTTAAAGGTGAAATCTTAACTGATTCTGATCTTTCCCTCAACAGAGTGCACTGTATTAGTCAGTATCCAACACTTCTAAGTATAATTTTTAATAAACTAAACTTTAAGAGCTTCTAAAATTAATCATCTACTAACCTCAAACTAAATAAGAAAACAAAAAATTCTGTTCTAAAAACCAATCTTTTAAAGATGTCTCAATTGAGAAAAAGAGGGAAGTTTAAACTTACAAAGCTAAAGTTCCTGATCATATTTAGATTGTTTAATCTAGTAAAAAGCGTATTTGTTAAAAAAAAAATTTTCATAATCAAATCAGAAAGGACATTATATTTGTGGAAGTGCAATTTTCTTAAATGTATTCCTATTTGAGTCAGATATTATTTTCAAATCTGTCAAAAGTTTGTTGGTTTTTAATGATTCATCCACCAAAGACTTTCGATGATGAGAAGCCTTAGTAAGGCGAAATCCAAATTATGAACCTCTCTTTTTGCCATATGAAAATTATTAAAAAACATTTATTTTTTGTCACCTTTTCATCAAAAATCTTGGTTGAGCTAGATTCTCCAAGTGAAATTTTTTTGGGATAATTTTATGTTTCCAAAGATTGAAAAACTGATGTTGATCGCTATAGTAACATTTATTGTAAAAATGCTTATAATTGTATTTTGAAATATTTAATTAAAGGTTTGTTTAAAAAATAAATTTTAGGAAATTTGAAACTTTAACTATTTAACAAATTAAAACAATTTGGGTTGGTTCGATCGAAATATTTTTTATATTCATTTTCGCACTAACAACCTGTTATTTTTTTAAAGGCCTAATACACTTACAGAGACTTAAAATATTGTATTGCAATTTTTTATTATAAATTGTTAATAAGATTAATGAAGATATAATTTAAAATTAAAGTTGAGGAGAGTTTTTGCCTTTTTGTCTCAAATGTAAAAAAAAATTGGTCAATAAAAATTAGCAATGTTGAAATTAATTTTGTAGTAAAAAAGGTAATGTATTTTGAAATTATAATTTTTACTACAATCCTTTTATTTATGAATACAATCCTGTAGGTAATGTATTCTGCTTAGTATAAAATACTTTCTCCCTTGCTTTTATAAAATCTTCCATACAAACATCTTTCCTTCTCTCCCTCAAAGCTATCATTCCCGCTTCAGTACAAATAGCTTTAATATCAGCCCCGTTTAAATCTTCTTTACTGGTGACCAGTTCGTCAATATTAACATTTTTATCTAAAGTCATTTTACTGGTATGAATAGAAAATATTTTCTTTTTAGTGGCTGCGTCTGGCATTCCGAATTCTATTTTCCTATCAATTCTTCCTGGTCTAATAAGAGCGGGATCTAATACCTCTATCTTATTAGTAGCCATTATAACTTTTATATCATCCCTGGTATCAAATCCATCCAATTGGTTTAGTAATTCTAACATGGTTCTTTGGATTTCTCTCTGTGCTCCCGATGATGAGTCATACCTCTTCCTTCCTATAGCATCTATCTCATCTATAAAGATTATACTAGGGGCATGCATTTCCGCTACTTTAAAAAGTTCCCTTACCAATTTAGGACCATCTCCTAAATATTTCTGAATTAATTCTGATCCCACGATTCTTAAGAAAGTTGCTGATGTTTGATTAGCTACAGCTTTAGCTAATAAAGTCTTTCCTGTCCCTGGTAGACCATAAAGAATTACTCCTTTAGGAGGTTTAATTCCCATTTCCAAATATATCTCAGGATTGGTGAGTGGAAATTCTACGCTCTCTTTAATTTCTTGGATCTGACTTTCCAATCCACCAATATCAGCATAAGTTTCTGTAGGTGCTTTCTCTAGTTTCATTACACTAACCATAGGATCAGTCTCAGCTTCTAGTACTCCCACCACACTATTATCTTTATAATTGAGTAATACGGTACACCCCGGTTCTAATAAATCTTTATCTACGAATGAGTAGATAGATACATAATATTCAGGACCCAGTCCTGTACTAACAATAGCATGATTATCATCTACAAATTCCTCCAAAGTTCCAATGCTTAAAGGATTTCCTCTAATTTGATCTACCAGCATTTTCTGAGTACTCTCGTTTGGTTTTACTTCTGCTAGACTAAGCAGGTTATCTTCCAGACTAAGGAAGGCTAATTGTTTTTGTAATTTCAGATCCCTTAATTTACATTTTGTAAGGGGGAATACGATCGGTGGTTTTGAGTTATTTTTGTTTTCTTTTACTCTTCTTCTTCTTTTTATATTAATAGTGGCTGAGTCGTCAATGTTATTTGGAGCAGAGTGGTTTTGTCCCATTAGGGGTAAAAAAAATTTACAAAAATAACAAGCTAGTTTACGAAATATTTCATCCCTATAAAATGATAGGTTTAAATACTGAATATTTTATTTATTCATATAAGTAAATATTTTATTCATATAAGTAAATATTTTATTCATATAAGTAAATATTTTATTCAAAAAAGTAAATATTTTATTCATATAAGTAAATATTTTATTCATATAAGTAAATATTTTATTCATATAAGTAAATATTTTATTCATATAAGTAAATAAAATTACTTCTTAAAGAATCTACTAGTCTTAGGTTCCACTATCCCATATTTCACACCCTCTTTTTCTATAAAAAATACTAATCCTTTCTTTATTAATACCTTCCTTCTATTATCCCTGTACACTACAATAATAGAATTCTTCCTCTCTTCTACAATTATACAAGGAATTCCCTTGTGAATGATAGGAGCCCCTGTTAATTCCATTTTATAAATATCACTCTTCTTTAAATAAGAAGTGAAGAGTAAACTTGCTTGTAGCATTGAGTCATAGGAGGGAAGAGATTTGGATTTCCCGATACTCATTTCTTTATGAGGATCTTTATTAGTAATCTTTCTTTTACTTAGTGAATAAATTCCTTCCATTTTGATTAAGAGGGTTTTAAAAGATTAAATCTAATATTTTAGCATGAATAAGAAAAATAAAGAATTAGTTCTTAAGAATTCAGATTTATTACAAGAAATTACTAAGATGAATAATTTACATTCTGAATTTGTAAAAGAAACAGTAAAGAAGGATTTTAAAAGAGGAAGAGTTTATAATAAAATACTAGAGGATTTAGATTTAAATATTAAAGAAATAGAGAATTTATTAGAAAATACAAAAAGAATTAGAGAGGAATTTATAAATTATACTATTAATAACAAAAATATTAATTGCATTGACAATAAGAATATTAATTCTATTGACAATAAGAATATTAATTCTATTGATAATAATAATATAAATTTTATAGATAATAAGAATATTAATCGCATTGATAAAAAGAATATTAATTTCATAGATAAAAATATTAAAAAAAGAGTATTGAAAAATAAAGATATAAACATTAAGAAGAAATCTAAGAAATAAATCTTATTAGATTATTAAACCCCAATTATGTTAAGCACTTATATCAAATATACTTTATTATCTCACTTGGTAAAATCACTCTCCCTGATTTACAAGTTAGTATAGAAATCACTTCCTTATCATTATGAAACACAGTAACAAGTGAGTCACATCCCTCTTCTTCTAATTTTGAAGGATCTTTAATAACTTGATCTTTGAAAATAGCAAAAGTGGTGGATTCAGGTAAATTAATATTTATGATGTCACTAGTGGAATTTGTTAGGTTAGGTACTTCTATTTCTTTTAATAAATATCTTAATCCATTATTAAACATATCCCTAATATTACCATCATCCCTATACACTTCCATGGTAGCAGTGAGTCCTATATTAGTTAGATATTGAGAAATAATATCATTATATAAAATATTGGGAGTGTTAATATCTTTAAGAGTGAATTGTAAATTTATTCTAATATGAGAATATCCTTGTCTAACTTCAAGGGATCCATCAGAATGGGAATTACTTTGTAAAATAAAGGAAGTATTTCTTTTAGAAGTTAGAGATCTTAAATCTGGTCTTATTCCTTTATAAATATTTGTTTTTATAAAATCTAACTCATTCAAGCTTGGCATGGAGGGGTAAGAAATTTTTAAATGTGGGGTGAGCGTGAAAAGTTGGAATGAACGTTAAATTTAAAGTAATGGGGTGAACGTAAAATTTAAAGTAATGGGGGTGAACGTAAAATTTAAAGTAATGGGGTGAACGTAAAATTTAAAGTAATGGGGGTGAACGTAAAATTTAAAGTAATGGTGTTTAAAAAATTAACACCCGTGATAGTAAAATACTTTTTATGAGATGACAATAACATGTTATTATAATAATGTGTTCTTTTTTAAGATTTTATATTTCCCAACTATGCATTAAAAGGACTTTAACGTATATGGATTGATCAGATTTAATCATCTTAAAAATGAATACATAAAGATATAAATTAAAAATATGTCTAATCATGATTAGGGTTTGTTATTTAAATAAATAAAGTTTAGTATATCTCACTAAGATTAACGGGAAAGTGTTTTTTTATACATCTTGATTAGGATTATAATCTTATAAGAAAATTGTATATGTCGTAGCCATGTGACCTCCATGTGATTTTGTATACCAAACATCACTGATATGGTTGACATCCACAATGTGATTAACTACTGAAAGTATAAAAGGAAAAACCTCAATCTAAGGGAGAAATTTCTCCATAAATAGTGTAACTTTCACATTTCAGATATAATTTAATAATTAATTTGTTTTTTATGCTATTAATAAAAATAATTTAACGGTTTAAAATATAATTATCAAATAAAAAAGAAAGATCTATAAAAATTTTTAGAACCTTGTTTTATTTATAAATTCTCAAAGGAATCTTCGTCATCACTGTTGTCCTTTTTACTATCAGACTTCTCTTCTACGCTTTCTTTATCTTCACTATCTTCTACACTCTCAGATTCACTTTCTTTTTCTTCACTTTCTTCTACAATCTCATCTACTTTATCTTCAACTTTCTCAAATACTTCTTCTTTCCTATTATTTATTTGACTAGGTCTACTAGTTTCCTTCTGTAAAAGCTTAGGGAGTACATTTATCAATACAAGAACTATTATACTAATTATTCCTACAATAGTAGCACTGTAGAGATTGTTAAAGCATTTCTGTGCTAATTGGGAAATATTGTCAAACATATTAAAAGGGATTGTTTATTCTTAATAAGTTTATTTATTTATGAAACAAAATAATCAATAAGAAAGGGCTTAATATTATTGGTAAAAAATTTTTAAACATTAAGATTTTAATTATAAGGATCCTTTAACAAATTATTAAGTCTTAAACATTAATAATTTAATTAAAAGGATCCTTAAAATATATTTTATACTTACAATCCTAAATAATGTTTAACAATTCTTCTTCTTCTCTTTCTCCATGTGTTTTATAAATACTTGTGTCCAATATCTATTATTATTTTTACCAATACAATTCGTAATCCCAATTGTGTCAAAATCCCCTAAAATATTTTTACTCTGCTTGGGTGAAGCTAACCAGGCATTGAAAATGGATTCTGTATCACTTGGATTATTAATATCACTAGAAGAAGCAATATTTTCAGCTGCTCGAAATTTCTCTAATTTTAGAAAAGTAAGCCTGGCTTGTAGAGTTTTATACTTGGGATCTGTATTTAAATGAGTCATTTTATTGGCTAAACATTGGTAATCCGATTGTATTTTAGAAGCTGTGCGGGATATTTCATCCTCTTTAAGTATTTTTAAGCCTTTAGATTTTCTGTATTCGTTTGTGTAATTTAACATTTCTTCGTTAAGAGTCGAGTATATAAAACTTAAAAATAAGAGCATTAGAAAGAAGAGAATTTAGAAATAAAAGTGCTGGTATTTTTTAGATTGTTTTAAATAAATCAAGAAAGACGTTTTGGATATTTTATTAGTGTATCGCACGAAAAAGAAATGTTTTAAAAATTTTATTAGTGAATTTTAAAAATTAGATTTTGTTTTTTATATATTTTTACCAAAAACTTGTGTAGTGTATCGCTTATTATCAGAACCAATACAATTAGTAATCCCTATATAATCAAAATCACCGATAATATTATCACGATGGCCCTCAGATTTAATCCATCGATCAAAAATAGATTTTACTTCTTTAGATTGCGAATTGGCAACGTTCTCGCCACATTTTTTAAAATCAAAACCAACTGAATTTAACCGATCACTTAATTTTTCATGACCTGGATTTGAATTGTCATGACTTAATTTTGAATTTTTACATTGGTACTCTGACTGTATTTTACTAGCTTCTACTAGTGCTTCATCAACTTTTAGTTCTTTTAAATGTTTTGATTTTCTGTATTCGTTTGTGTATTTTAGTAATCTATCGTCGATATCGTCACAAAATGTAAAAAGTAGAGTTATAAGAAATAGTATCATGTGTAATAGAATATTATCATTATGAAATTTCTTTTAAATTCGGATTTACCAATAAAAATAGTTATATTGTTTATTGAAAGTTTATTTTCAATTGAAAAATGTATAGCAGAATTTAAAGTTACTTAAGTATAATCGACATTTATAAATAAAACATCCGATACATTGGTTTGCTATATCTTGAAGAAGTTTAAACTACGATGTCAGGGAACAAAGGATATGTTTTGAGATTCCCGTAAAATAAAATTAGTACTTATAAGAATATCGTCTATACTTAATTAATACCTTACAAAGGATAAGGATTTAAAATCAAAGTATGAATGACCTGAATTTCTAAAATTGATGAGAGTGCAGAACTTAATTTATTTTTTTTATAATCTTTGGCTTTTAATTCGGTTTAATTCTGCTCACTACCTTGTATACACAGAAATAGAAGCCTTTATAATTTAAACTTTTAACAGGAATTTAAAAAATATTAATAATTAAACCATTTATTTACGTGATCTTGGATCATCACCTGGTCTTCCTTTTCTTTCACTTTCTCTGGGATCACCACCGGGTGGTTCACCTACTGGTGGACTTTGAGGATTTCCGCCACGTGAAGGATCACCCATAGGATTTCCTGGTTGTGGGGGAGCTTGTCCTTGTGGGTTCTTTCTCTGGCCATCTTCTCTGGGATTTTGAGCATCATTTGGGTTCTGACCACCAGGGGGTTTTTGACCACCAGGAGGTTTCTGACCACCAGGAGGTTTTTGACCACCATTTGGATCGGGATTTTCCTTTGGTTTATCATCACCACTCTTCTTTTTCCCATCTTTGCCATCCTTCTTAACCATCTTTACCTCCTTTCTTCTTCTTTTCCTCTTCTTCCTTTTTCTTCTTTTCTTCCTCTTTCTTCTTCTTTTCCTCTTCTTCCTTCTTCTTCTTTTCTTCATCATCTTCACCCTTCTTCCCTTTGTCTTTGCCTCCTTTCTTTTTCTTATCATCTTTCTTGTCTCCTTCTTTTCCTCCTTTGCCACCTCCGGCACTTGGACTTCCGCCTTTGCCACCGCCAGCACTTGGACTTCCTCCTTTGCCTCCATCTTTTCCGCCTTTACCTCCTTCTTTTCCTCCTTTGCCACCGCCAGCACTTGGACTTCCTCCTTTGCCACCTCCGGCACTTGGACTTCCGCCTTTGCCACCTCCGGCACTTGGACTTCCTCCTTTGCCACCTCCGGCACTTGGACTTCCTCCTTTGCCACCGCCAGCACTTGGACTTCCTCCTTTGCCACCGCCAGCACTTGGACTTCCTCCTTTGCCACCGCCAGCACTTGGACTTCCTCCTTTGCCTCCTTCTTTTCCGCCTTTATCTCCACCTTTAGCTCCATCTTTTCCGTCTTTCTTCTTATCTTTCTTAGGATCTCCATCTGTTTTTCCAAAAACTTGTGTAGTGTATCGATAATTATCAGTACCAATACAATTTGTAATTCCGATAACGTTGAAATCTCCAACTAACGCAGCATGATGTGCGGGTGAGTTAACCCATCCGTCAAAAGTAGATTTAGTATCATCAGGCGCATCGATATACGAAGAGAAAGCAACATTTTCTCCTTGGTCAGAACCTTCAAATCCCACTGACTTAAGACGAGCTTCGACATTTTCAAGTCCTGGATTTGAGTTATCATGAGACATCTTGGCTTGTTCACATTGGTAATCTGACTGAATTTTACTCGCTTGTACACACAGATCATCAACTTCCAATTCATCAAGACCCTGAGATTTACGGTATTCGTTCGTATACTTTACCATTTCATCATCCAATTCATCTGAACGGATAAAACTTCCTAGAATTATGAATAGATACATAAAAAGTTGTAAAAAAATTTTTTAAATAGTTTTAATATTTGAAACTACCACTAAAAGTGTAACACTGATATTAAGTTTTAAAAAAATCAAATTTATGTTTTCTTTTAAAAATCGTTAATATATCATTTAACTTATTGTTTATTATTTTTAATTTTATTAATTAATTGATTTTTATGAAAAGTTGATTTTGTAAAAATTTTACATAATGACTAAATTTATTAATAACTTAGAATAGTAGGTTAATGAGACTTAAAAAGTTATTAAAAAATTGCAATTTTTGAATTGTTTTAAATTTAGTGATCTTAAAAAAAAGTTGCATATTTGTTTGTGCAATTGAATCATGTTCTAGTTTCAGGATGTTTAAAATTATTGAAGTTTAACGATAAAAACTGCAATGTAATTTATCCAATATAACGGATTTTTTAAATTATAATAATGTAGCGAATAAAAAGGATGCGCATTTTTAGGAAAAAATATTTAGCATAAAATTAAAAATTTTTATTTTTATGCGCTGTATACAACAATTTAAGGATATTTTATTTATTTTGGTATTTGCGCTATAGCAAGACTTAAAAATAAGTATTAAAGATTTAATTAATAACAAAGTTTCAATTAACTTACGTATTCAAATGTAACCCCATTTTTAATATCATTTTTTACGGCATGTACAAAAACCAAACACAACCTCTCGTGCGTTTGTGTTATATAGATATTTAAAAATTGGTTTATTACTAATTGAAATAGAAATTTGTTATTCTTTCATTTAATTTTATAAGATATTATGATCTGAGCTCCTTTTCTTATTTTAAATAATAAAAACTTAGGGTTATACATGATATCTCTGTAAAAAAAGGTTATATGTTATATGCAAATTCTTGGCTTACTAAAATAATTTTATAATTAAAAATTTTACATGGGTCCATCAAAAGAACCTATATTCTAAATTTTTGGGAATAATAAACTCAAATTATTCTTTTAATTTATGAGTTAATATTCATAGCCACTTCATAGAAGTAAAAAATTTGCACTAGCTTTTTCTTTAATTTTAAAATTATATTCACAGAACTGCATAAATTAGTGACCTTTTAAACTTATTAAATATCAGAATGAGAAAAAACTTGTAGGATTATTAAATGTGACTAAATTATGATTTGAAATTTCTAAAGAAAAACTATAAATAAAAACCCCTAATAATAAAATGTTTAGTTCCAACATAACTTTAGTAGCGAATTAATATAAAAGTTTAATTTAAATTTCTTTAATTTGTTTTGACTGTAAGTGTAAAGATTTCTAATTGCAAACCAGATAAAAATGGTTGAGATCTATTTCTTTACAAAATTTCGTATCTCGCACAGTCTTTTGTCTAAACTAACCAATTATTGTCAGATAACATTCTATTGCTAATAAGTCAAAAATTATTTTTTTACATTAATTAAATTCTTCTCTCAATAATCATCTACTATTTGTAATATTAAAATAAGTAGGTCAGGGGTGAATAGTAGAAAGTTTTTTTAGAATAGTTTGGCACATAGTATCGTTATTATTTTGCACTCTGATGTTCTTAAATAAACAAAATCGTTGAATATTTAATAGTTTTTTTTTGGCACTAATTTTAATATTTTCACAAGAATGTGATAGTTTAGTTGTTACCACTGCATTTCTGGCTTATGATATGGCAAAATAAATTAAAGTTTCGAAAACACCTTTTTATTATAATTATAAAATTCTAGATTAAAGCTTGAGATTGTCGGATACAGAAAAAACTCTTTCGTTAAAAATATTGACTATAAAGCTCTATAAAATATTTTGACAGGTTTGGCATAGTTTAATAATAATCCAGATTTACGAATTTAAAATTTACACATCCTAAAAGATTTTTAATCTTGTTTAAAAAGTTTATATATTATTGTAATAATAAACTTTAATTAATCTAAAAAGACTCTCAGCAAGTAAAAGCAAATCAATCGAGTTTTAAGGGACACACCCTTAGCATAGGAACTAGGCCGATTCGCATTTAGTGAAGGAATTGATAAAAAATTAGTTGCGTATGAGAAGCTTATTACATTCCTTTGTAGTTTCGTAGGTATTTATGAAAATTTTACAACAATCATAATTGATCAGCAACCAATTTTGTTTTGTCATATATAGTAAGAAAATAGAATTACTTTATTTGGGTATATATTTAGTTCTCTTTCTATCAATCCTTTATTGGTTTTTTAGTTCATGCTTCTTGATTGACTCGCCCACCTTTTGCTGCTCGCTCTTAATCACGTCAATACCTTATTCAAATGTTTTGCTTCCTCTGCGACCTTTAATGCTTAAGCTTTCTAGAGTCATCTTAAACACTCAGAATTAAACATATGCTTGGATTCGCTGGTCTAGTCCGATGTCAGTTCTATACTGCTTGTGAAATTCTGTAAATACGCCATCCCACGTAAGCAAGTACGGGACGATTCTACTCTTATACTTGTATAATGACCCAATAGGAATCGAAAGTAGATCATACTTGTGCTTTTCTCCCACTTCTCATATATTAAGTTATTTACATATTTCTTATACTTGAAGCTCCCAATTTTTGAATGGTGAGTTTTTTAATTATCAAACGAACAATTCATATTATAATACTTAAAGACAATAGATTATTAGACAATCTAATATTATTATTGAAAAGACTAAACACATGTCGAATTTATTTTACAATACATAATCAAATAACAATTACAGCGGGTTATTATCTAGTCACTTCCAATTTTCTAAATTTAAATATCATTTAGGCAGCGTAGGTTCATAAGTATTTGTAAATAAGAAATCTTCCAAACCTTCAAGTCGATATTCGCCAAAACATGTTTGCATAGAGAAACTATTACGATTTTCATATATCCGGTTGTCTCTTTGAGCATATTTAAGAGGTAACCAGTTATAACAATAATATACTTAAAAAATTACATATCGTCTTTCGATTGGGCTCACGTCTATTGATAATCTTCAGCAAGTAGAATCTGACAAGCTGCGAAAATATGACCTCTTGGCTAAAGAGTTAGAATTATTACATAGATGTAAAACAAGGATATTCCATATGTAATAAACTGGAACGGCATAGTCTCAAAATACCATGCACAATACAGAAAGGAGCTTGAAATCCCAGACCGAATCGAAGAGTACATCCAATCGGTATAGCTTAAAATTATCATGAGAGCGTCTTACTGGAGTACCGAAGAGGAGAAGACGAGATAACACAGGAAGATAGAATAACGAGAATCGTCCACAAACTTGTATCGCACAGCCCGACAAGCGAGACTTTAAGCCTTAAGATATTAACCTTTAATTAATGTATATTAATACATAACTGTCTTATTTTATTCGTTATAATAGTATTAGGTTAAAAGTTTATACTTTATAATAGCTAAATGTCTTTAGACTTTATAAAAAAGATAGGTTAGGTAAGATAAAACCGTAAGTAAATTAGATTCGATTTCCAAGAGATTTTAAATTAAAACGAAAACAATCAATAATAATATTGTGGCAGATATAATGCTAACAATTTATTCGCTCATGCATTCTTCTTCTAATTGTAATCTACGATCCAGCTCATTAATTTTTTTTATCACGTTTTTATAGTATTTATCTGAAAGATTATTTTCATAAAACACCAATTGACAATCAATAAAAGATTGGCAAAAAACAACCTGTCCATCTATTGTTTCATTCAAGTATCTGTTAAAATATACGAACCCTGATAAAAGTTTTCCTATAACGCTGCACTGAAGCATATTAAAAGCCGTTTCTATTTCTGATAGCTTTTTAATAGAAGCTTTAAAATCATCTATATTCATATTATTTGTTTCATAGATCGTTAAATTATCAAGAACTCTGTTTGTTTTACTAAAAATAAATAATTGTAAATAGAAGTATTCAATATTAACTGAATTTCCTAATATTTCTGGCGTAATTTTATTAGTCACTGAAGTTAAATATTCTTCAAATATACTTTTCTCTATGTCAGATTGTATTGATGTTTCAGTTAAAAATACGAGTTCTTCTTCTCCAATAAGGTTGCACATTCGCATTAAATGCATAAAAATCAAATAATCTGAGGATCTTCGATCAGATAAGATATTTTCTATTACAAGATTCATATACCGATTCTTAAGAATAATTCTCATAAAGAAATCACGACTTGTTTCACCATCAGTGTTAATTTTACTTAAATTGCTAAAGAAACTTACAATTTCAGAATAAACTTGAGAAGTGATTTTAAATCCAGAAATCGATGAGTCAATCGTTGTGTATTTTCTATCGTTAATTAAAATAGTATTTTCATTGGCTGAAACATGAAAAATAACATCTTGATTTTTTGTATCTTTACCAAGTTCATTTAACATCTTGTAGCACGACGAACAATGTCTAAAAATCGATTTCAACTGTTTTTTTCCTATAAAATGACCAATGCCATTACTCGAAAAATATTTATCGGTATTTTCTGGAAGTTGATTTATAAAAAGCGATTTATCATGTAAAGGATAATAAAACAAAGTGTCGAGTAGTGATTCCTTATCAAAGCATATTATATTTGAAAGTATTTCATCTTGTTTTGCATTATAAAATTTATATTTTGATTTTTCGATCGCAATCAATTTTTTCAATTCCTGTATTGGTACTTCGAATAAATAACAAATATGGTCTACTAATATGTGAAAGTAGAACTTTTTACATGTAGGCGAATAAAAAGCTTCGAAGTCGTTAATGGATAATAAATCGTCACTATAAATGATCGGCGTAAAAGTTAAAAAGTTGTCTGTAAAACCCTGCGGCAAAATAGTTTTATACCCAAATTCGTTTAAAGTTATTGAGATTGAACCTATATTTCTAAGAAAATGGCTCATCTCGGGAAATTCATTATCGACTTTATAGATATTATTTATAATTAAATATTTTTCTTGATCAGCAATTTTAAATTCTGACAAAACCGTTAATATTTTTAAATATAATTCTCCGATTGCATCTTTTAATATAAAATCGATAAGTTCGATTTTATGTATTACACTATTGTATTCTAAAGTTATATTAGTATCATTGAGATTTAAAAATACTTTTGGCTTATTCATATTGAATTTCTGATATTCACCATCTAAAAGTTTCGTGCTTATAATGTTTTCGTATGTGAATATTATATTTTGCAGCGTCGAACAATAAGTCAATGTAAGAAAAAAACATATTTTGAATTTCATTATATAGGGGGTATTTTTTGATACTGAAAATTAATTAGCGATTAAAAAAAAATCGTTTGAATTTGCAAATTATAAAACTTTATTCTACGATCAAAATTAGGTCGACTTTATTCCTTAAAGTAGTCGGCATTAGTTTAAAAATTAAAACAAAAAAAGTTG
>CAKAVA020000002.1:27500-34430 GCA_917051295.2 Erebia ligea | reverse complement strand
TTTGAAGTAGGTACCTAATTACGTTCAGTAATTCAGAAGTTATAAGGCTCTGACAGACAGACAGACGGACGGACGGACAAGTGCCAATTCACTCAAGTAGACTCGGAGACCTTCGCTTCGCTCGGTCAATAAATAACATGAGAATGGTTCAATAATATTGCGTAACTAGGTGTACCTAATCTAGACCGCAAACCAATCAGAATGTTAAAAGGCGGAGTTTAAAATACGTAGGTATTTGTAGGCGTGTCAACATTAAATCGTTGCAAAGTAGACACCGAGGCTTCTGATTCGTCAGAATAAACAAGGTGGGCGTACGCGCGCTCCAATCAGAACGATTGGCGGGCGGGGCTACCTACCTATATGGGCGGATCCCCCGAATATATAGAGTGTATAACAGACCAATCACGAACGAGTCGCCTAATGGTCAAATTGTAACAGCGCATACCTATCAAACGATCACGCTGGTTAAGTAACATCGACACGCGGTCAGTAACTAGATGGGTGACAGACTTTAGAGGGGCTAATTTGCCTTTTTTCGTTTTTTTATTTTTTTATTTTCAATACAGTGAGTGCACTTTTAAATGTAGGTACCTACTTACACCGTAATAATTCCGGATTCATTATTGCAACTCTCGAAAAATATTTTTTCCAAAATTAATAACTATTGGAAAAAAAAGCTTTAGTTTTCGACAGCGCCATCTATCGTCCATTCATTTTAGATTTTTTTCGCGGCAAAATTTAACCATGTAAACAACCTCCATGTCAAGTAATTATTTATTATCAGTCAAAATTAACGTTCATTACACACTTGATACCTACAACCATTTTCTTGTCTAGAAAATAACCTACCTACCTACCTACCTACCTACCTACCTACCTACCTACCGTTCATCGAAAAACGTCAGGATTAGGTACTTTCTATAAATAATTTTTTTTGCCGTGTCATTTTCAGGTGCGGTTTCCTGCCACATTCTGCTCAACTGATCGTCAGCTGATGAATATCACCGGTGATGATGCTATGGGATTCCGAACGCAGATATACCTACGAGTAGGTACGATCAGCGCGAGATCACTGCAAAGGTAAGTAGTAGAGTGTAATATATTAGCTGTTTATTTTATTTTATAGTGCATAATGGGTATAGGTATATTAAGTGATATTAGGTAGGTAGGTATAGGTACGGTACCTACTTAGAAAATAACCTTACGCCCCCGCACGCGTGTGTGTGATTATAACTACATAATACATAATTATTATTGTTGATTTAATTTTCTTATTTCACATCACTTAAATTAATTGCGTTTGTTTTTTAAATTAGCTTCATGGCTCTACGTTCTAGCTCCTAATTTCCTCCCTCAAGCCTCTTGTGCTTGTGTGTGCGCGTGTGTGTGTGTCTTTTTTTGTTTTTGCATTGTTGTCAAGAGCGACCCAGATTAATAAGGGCACAACTCATTTTTTTTGCTACAAGTGCTCGCGTCCCGTGTAGGAAATTGGTTTTGTGAACATAAAAGTTTTGTTTTGTTTTTGGATTGATAACGAGATAGACTGGCCCCCGACCCGATTAATAAGGGCACAACTCAATTTTTTTTTTTCTGTTTTGATTTTTTTTTTAAATTTGAATTTCTTTTTTTGAATTTAGTTGCAAATATTATTATTTTTCATTAATTTATGAATTATTCTCTTGTTTCTTGTACCTACCTAATACAAGTGCTCGCGTCCCGTGTGGGCAATTGGTTTTGTGAACATAGTTTTATTTTATTTTGTTTTTGGATTGATAACGAGATAGACTGGCCCCCGACCCGATTAATAAGGGCACAACTCAATTTTTTTTTTTCTGTTTTGATTTTTTTTTTTTAATTTGAATTTCTTTTTTTGAATTTAGTTGCAAATATTATTATTTTTCATTAATTTATGAATTATTCTCTTGTTTCTTGTACCTACCTAATACAAGTGCTCGCGTCCCGTGTGGGCAATTGGTTTTGTGAACATAGTTTTATTTTATTTTGTTTTTGGATTGATAACGAGATAGACTGGCCCCCGACCCGATTAATAAGGGCACAACTCAATTTTTTTTTTCTGTTTTGATTTTTTTTTTTTTAATTTGAATTTCTTTTTTTGAATTTAGTTGCAAATATTATTATTTTTCATTAATTTATGAATTATTCTCTTGTTTCTTGTACCTACCTAATACAAGTGCTCGCGTCCCGTGTGGGCAATTGGTTTTGTGAACATAAAAGTTTTATTTTATTTTGTTTTTGGATTGTTATCGAGATAGACTGGCCCCCGACCCGATTAATAAGGGCACAACTCAATTTTTTTTTTTACTGTTTTGATTTTTTTTTTTAATTTGAATTTCTTTTTTTGAATTTAGTTGCAAATATTATTATTGTTCATTAATTTATGAATTATTCTCTTGTTTCTTGTACCTACCTAATACAAGTGCTCGCGTCCCGTGTGGGCAATTGGTTTTGTGAACATAAAAGTTTTATTTTATTTTGTTTTTGGATTGTTATCGAGATAGACTGGCCCCCGACCCGATTAATAAGGGCACAACTCAATTTTTTTTTTTACTGTTTTGATTTTTTTTTTTAATTTGAATTTCTTTTTTTGAATTTAGTTGCAAATATTATTATTTTTCATTAATTTATGAATTATTCTCTTGTTTCTTGTACCTACCTAATACAAGTGCTCGCGTCCCGTGTGGGCAATTGGTTTTGTGAACATAGTTTTATTTTATTTTGTTTTTGGATTGATAACGAGATAGACTGGCCCCCGACCCGATTAATAAGGGCACAACTCAATTTTTTTTTTTCTGTTTTGATTTTTTTTTTTTAATTTGAATTTCTTTTTTTGAATTTAGTTGCAAATATTATTATTTTTCATTAATTTATGAATTATTCTCTTGTTTCTTGTACCTACCTAATACAAGTGCTCGCGTCCCGTGTGGGCAATTGGTTTTGTGAACATAAAAGTTTTATTTTATTTTGTTTTTGGATTGTTATCGAGATAGACTGGCCCCCGACCCGATTAATAAGGGCACAACTCAATTTTTTTTTTTACTGTTTTGATTTTTTTTTTTAATTTGAATTTCTTTTTTTGAATTTAGTTGCAAATATTATTATTGTTCATTAATTTATGAATTATTCTCTTGTTTCTTGTACCTACCTAATACAAGTGCTCGCGTCCCGTGTGGGCAATTGGTTTTGTGAACATAAAAGTTTTATTTTATTTTGTTTTTGGATTGTTATCTAAATAGAATGACCCCCGACCCGATTAATAAGGGCACAACTCAATTTTTTGCTACAAGTGCTCGCGTCCCGTGTGGGCAATTGGTTTTGTGAACATAGTTTTATTTTATTTTGTTTTTTGGATTGTTATCGAGATAGACTGACCCCCGACCCGATTAATAAGGGCACAACTCAAATTTTTTTTTTTTTTTTTTTTTTTTTTTTTTTTTTTTTTTTTTTTTCTTTTCTTCTCTACTTTCGAGGAGATTCTTTTGCACAAAATATACCTGCCTATTCGACTGCTCGCCAAGCAAAAAATCTAAGCTTGTGCCATTATATGTATTTTGTGTTATTTGTGTGTCGGTTTGGTTTATATGATTATTTATTATAGTCGTCACTATTGTGTCCATTGTTTAATGAATATTATTTTTTTTGTAGTTGTGTCATCAATACATGTGTATGTATATAAATTTTACACATTTTATTATACCAATGTTTAACACATATTCTACTAGTACACGGCGTCGACCGACGAACTGCGTCGATACAGAGAATGGAAACCTGTCGTCGTTTAGTGGCGCCGCTCGCGTTCGGTTTACGTTCGAGTCCACAGTGCCCCCTAGAGATATATCTGTCTCTAGAGGCCACTGTGGTGTCGATCTACGACTGTAACGAGGTGTCCTAACGACCGGGGTGCAAGTTCTCGTCTCTCTTGGCGTATATTTCGTAGTTTTCTTTGTGTACAATTTTATTGTATACAGAAATCGGCCGTCTGGCGAGCGTAACCTATGTAACATAGCGTGCGTAACTTGGTCAAGGTACAATCCAGACCGTGCACGATATAAAAATTTCCCTTTTCTACTATCTCAGCTTAACGGGCGTTCCGCGTGAAAACATATGTACACGTACTTTAAGCTGTTGTACATTATGTGTTCCGTGTAACGAACGCGAAGCTCGTGGGCGTCCCTATAGCTGGGGCGCTCTCAAATATACCGGGCGGCGATCTTTAAATCGTTCCCGCTTCTGTTGTTTCAGCAGACGAAACGCATTTGAAGCGCTAATCACATGCGCTTGTGTATATTTTGAGACCGTCTCGTTTGTGAACATTCAAACTTGGGACCACCTATGTCCGTGCAAGTTGAGGCCTGAGTGGTGTGTGAGCAGAGAGTCCTTCCTTTTTTTTTTTTTTTTTTTTTCTATTAAGAAGAATAGGACTCCACTCACCGACGACCGCCGCCACCACCTGAACCTGGGTGCAGCAATAAATAGGTTTTCTCGGGCACCGCGTCGCTTCCGTCGCTGGAGGCGCATCGCGAGTCGCTTCGACCTCCCGAGTCCTCGTCGTCACGACGTAGGTACACGGAGGGGCTAGACGTTTGTTTAAAAAAAATAAACGAGTAGCTAGCTCCCTGGTTGATCCTGCCAGTAGTTATATGCTTGTCTCAAAGATTAAGCCATGCATGTCTCAGTGCAAGCCGTATTAAGGCGATACCGCGAATGGCTCAATATATCAGTTTTGGTTCCTTAGATCTTACTCAGTTACTTGGATAACTGTGGTAATTCTAGAGCTAATACATGCAATCAGAACTCTGACCAGTGATGGGACGAGTGCTTTTATTAGATCAAAACCAATCGACGGAGGGCCTCGCGTCCAAAGTCGTTACTTTTGATGAATCTGGATAACTTTTGCCGATCGCATGGTCCAGTACCGGCGACGCATCTTTCAAATGTCTGCCTTATCAACTTTCGATGGTAGTTTCTGCGACTACCATGGTTGTCACGGGTAACGGGGAATCAGGGTTCGATTCCGGAGAGGGAGCCTGAGAAACGGCTACCACATCCAAGGAAGGCAGCAGGCGCGCAAATTACCCACTCCCGGCACGGGGAGGTAGTGACGAAAAATAACGATACGGGACTCTTACGAGGCCTCGTAATCGGAATGAGTACACTTTAAATATTTTAACGAGGAACAATTGGAGGGCAAGTCTGGTGCCAGCAGCCGCGGTAATTCCAGCTCCAATAGCGTATACTAAAATTGTTGCGGTTAAAAAGCTCGTAGTTGCATTTGTGCGCCGCGCTGTCGGTGCACCGCATCCGCGGTGATACTGACACGTTTGCGGAGCATATCGTCGGTGAGCCGGCGGTAACACGCCGGTTCAATATCAAAATCCTATCGCGGTGCTCTTTATTGAGTGTCGAGGTGGGCCGACAATTTTACTTTGAACAAATTAGAGTGCTCAAAGCGGGCTCAAAATGCCGCTTGAATATTTCGTGCATGGAATAATAGAATATGATCTCGGTTCTATTTTGTTGGTTTTCAGAACTCCGAGGTAATGATTAATAGGGATAACTGGGGGCATTCGTATTGCGACGTTAGAGGTGAAATTCTTGGATCGTCGCAAGACGAACATCAGCGAAAGCATTTGCCAAAGGTGTTTTCATCAATCAAGAACGAAAGTTAGAGGTTCGAAGGCGATTAGATACCGCCCTAGTTCTAACCGTAAATATGTCATCTAGCGATCCGCCGACGTTACTACAATGGCTCGGCGGGCAGCTTCCGGGAAACCAAAGATTTTGGACTCCGGGGGGAGTATGGTTGCAAAGCTGAAACTTAAAGGAATTGACGGAAGGGCACCACCAGGAGTGGAGCCTGCGGCTTAATTTGACTCAACACGGGAAATCTCACCAGGCCCGGACACCGGAAGGATTGACAGATTAACAGCTCTTTCTTGATTCGGTGGGTGGTGGTGCATGGCCGTTCTTAGTTGGTGGAGCGATTTGTCTGGTTAATTCCGGTAACGAACGAGACTCTAGCCTGCTAAATAGGCGTCGTCATTTAGGTGTGCGCGATTTCGGTCGCGCAACTCACTGGCGGCGTATTAAAATTCTTCTTAGAGGGACCGGCGTCTTCGAGGCGCACGAGATTGAGCAATAACAGGTCTGTGATGCCCTTAGATGTCCTGGGCCGCACGCGCGCTACACTGAAGGAATCAGCATGTTCTCCCTGGCCTAGAGGCCCGGGCAACCCGTTGAAACTCCTTCGTGCTGGGGATTGGGGTTTGCAATTATCCCCCATAAACGAGGAATTCCTAGTAAGCGCGAGTCATAAGCTCGCGTTGATTACGTCCCTGCCCTTTGTACACACCGCCCGTCGCTACTACCGATTGAATGATTTAGTGAGGTCTTCGGACCGACACGCGGTGGCTTCACGGCCGTCGGCGTTGCTGGGAAGTTGACCAAACTTGATCATTTAGAGGAAGTAAAAGTCGTAACAAGGTTTCCGTAGGGGAACCTGCGGAAGGATCATTAACGTTACACGTACGCACCGCGCGCGCGTATATGTTGTTATAGACACACAACCAACCACCTATATCTACTATTATACATCTCGAACTGACGTACACACAGAGACACACGGATCGTTTGGTCCGATACTCTCGACACGAAACACAATATGTACATATGTATTATTAAAATACACAAAAAAACACACGAGATGTGTGTTAAAAAAAAAAAAAACTATTACCCTGGACGGTGGATCACTTGGCTCGCGGGTCGATGAAGAACGCAGTTAACTGCGCGTCATAGTGTGAACTGCAGGACACATTTGAACATCGACATTTCGAACGCACATTGCGGTCCGTGGAGAAACATCCAGGACCACTCCTGTCTGAGGGCCGGCTGCATAAAAACAAATACCACACT
>CAKAVA020000002.1:12500-20000 GCA_917051295.2 Erebia ligea | reverse complement strand
TGAATATTCTCAAAACCGTTTCTTAGCTGACGTCTACACCATAGAAGGAACCTACCTTCCAAATTTCAAGTCTGTATGTTTTAAAGTTCCTGAGATCTCGTGATGAATCAGTGAGTGACCTTTCGCTTTTATATAGGTATACCTATAGAAAGAAGATTATAATAATATATTATACTTATAACACAAAAATTATAACATGAAGATGGTTCAATAAATTGTTAATAATATTCCAAAATAATATTGTAGGTATCTTCTGTGCATAAAGAAAATTTCCTACTTGCAATAAAAATTCATTTTCCAATTTGCATTTGATTCAACAATTTCGATCTTGTCTAGAAAATAACCTAAATGCATCGAAAAACCTCCCTCAATATTGCTTTTATTTTAATTTTTATTGTCGTGTCATTTTCAGGTGCATGCAGCGCTTTCCTGCCATCATATTCTGCTTTCGGAGATGCTATGGAATTTCACCGCAGACTTACGCGAAACAGCTCAGCTCAGCTCAGCTCAGCTCAGCGCACCAGAAAAGGTAATAATAATTATTGTACTCGCTAAAAAAATATATAAGACTAGCTGATGATGGCCGCGACTTCATCCGCGTCAGAATTTTTTTCTTCCCGCGGAGCTCCTTAATTTTCCGGCATAAAAAGTACCTAGGTATGTCTATGTCACTCCCCAGGTCATCAACTATACCTACCCATGCCAATCAAAATCACGTCGATCCGTTACTCCGCGAGCGGTTGCGGTGTGATTGAAGAACAAACCAACAAATCAACAAACAAACACACTTTCGCATTTATAATATTACATAATATTATGATATCATTTCTTGCGTCATGTAGTAATCATAGATTACTTTATATGCTTAGTTGCACATTTTTATTTTATAATTACCTACTCGTAAACCACCCACCACTCGACTAAATTTTTTTTTTTAACAACTCGCTTTATATGTGGCACATAATTTGGGTATTTGGCAACTATTCAAATAAATTATTTTACAGTGATTATTACATAGTGAATCTCCCAAAAGTCGTAATATTATAGGAGATAGCTGCACTTTTGGTAACTATCGCTAGAAAGGTTGATTTAGTATTATTTTGGTACCCACCAAACTATATAATAATTTGATTGCTAATAAATACTATTAAGGCTTAGAATTAATTAATTATTGGTAGGTATGCTATTCTTAGATTACACTTGTATAGTTTGTCAAATTTGGTTTTCCTATTTTATGTTAGTATTTAAATGGTATCTCCTTACTATTAATTTTCCTGTTTCAGATTGGTATACCTATAAATAAGATTTAAATATCACCTTTTAGATCGCCCGTGATGATACTAAAATCGTTCTAAAAAACTACATGTTAATAGCATACCAATAATAATTGTGCATACCAACGTGACGACACGTCATATTATATACCGATCTAATAATTGCTAATAACTATTTAAAGTTTGTAAGTTTTTTTACGTCTTAGAGAGATGATACCTATTGTCTAGTGAACGGCCCGAGGAATATGCCTCGAATGTTTTTCTGGAAGGACCATGGGTCCTTTACTTGAGCTATGAGCGCATCTTTTGGGAAGGTGTTCACCGTTGGCCGAGCATTATTATGAACAAAAAAAAACTTTTTTTCAATTTTAATTCTTAAACTATGCGAACCACATCTGATTTGATGCATGATGCTCACTATGCAAGGTGTCCCTGTACCCGAAGTATGAAAAGAATTTAGGTTTGTTGTACAATTTAATTTTTTTTCACACTCGCATACAAAAATTACAAGTTATCCGAATGTGACTAAATGTGGTGGTACTGCTACTGTCCCATGGTCCCTTTACTTGTGCGATGAACACCTCTTTTGTGAAGTGTCCTCTGAAGGAGTTGTAGTAATTTTTTAATTATTAGTGTTCACCATTGGCCGAGCAATTATGAACAAAAAAAAAACTTTTTTTCAATTTTAATTCTTAAACTATGCGAACCACATCTGATTTGATGCATGATGCTCACTATGCAAGGTGTCCCTGTACCCGAAGTATGAAAAGAATTTAGGTTTGTTGGCATTTTTGTTTCTAATTTTACATACCTACAATAATTTCGATTAAAAGATTACGCACAAGTTATTCCAATGATATCCTCAATGCGGCACTGCTCAATGGTCTTTTGAATCTAGTACCTACCTAGGTATGGAGTGTTAAAGAAACTAGTTTGTCACTTATAATACATACCTACTAGGTACCTACTAGTGGTTCGCCCCGAACTGAGACCTCGCGGTATCCATAAGATCACTATCAGTAGACTATTTTTGGAACGTTAGTTCCTTATGGGACGATGCGAATGGGAAATTAGCCGGCATTAAAACGTCCGTACAAGATATTTATGTATTGTATTCGAAATTAAACCTTAACATTAAAGAATTGGTGGAGTGATAGATTCACTTGACGATTCAAAAGTACTTGTATTTGTTTTATTTGAATAAAAAACATTTGAATTTTGAAATTTTGAATTAAAGTTTAATTTCGAATGTAGTAGGTATATTTATATTTAGGGCCTTTTGTCTTCGTAAAAATGTCTATTGAAAATGCGTTGAGTGGGATGACGCATCTAAGAGGCTTTTGAAAGAATCCATGGAATTAGGAATTACGAATAGTCTTCCTATTTCTATGAAAGAATCCTTTAGGCGACTCGAAAAGACGAATGGCGGTTGGTGTGTGTTTACGATTAGTGTTGAATGAAACCAAGTGTTTATTGAGTTTCGATATTTGGGGCTATAAAGTCAGCGCCATTTTGAAATTCTTTGTTTTTGAACCGATTTCGTTCAAAATCAATATCTGAGTATCCCTAGGATCACAAAACAGGAAACTGGTACCAAAATTTAAAAATGTCAGCGCCATTTTGAAATCCTTTGTTATTGACCGATTTCGTTCAAAATATCGAAACAGGAAACTGTGACTTTTTTAAATGTTATTACCAGTTTTGAACGAAATCGGTTCAATAACAAAGTACTTATTTCAAAATGGCGCTGACTTTTTTAAATTAACATTTATGTAATAAGGAACTACGTTCCTATCTGGTGGCCCACGACACCACACGTTTTTTTTTATTCCACGTAAGATGGTGCTAACGTCTATTAGGTATTTGTAAGCATAAACGAATAAACTTTTACAGAGCGCCATCTATTGACATCATTGTGAAGTTCTGTTAAAAATACTGAAGCTCATTAAAAATTAAATAATTTCGTTTCCTTATTATATTTATCTAATTTTAGTATTTGTTGTTCAAGTAGGTACAGGATATAGGTAATTCAAATACCTAATTGATAAGTTTCAGGCTCAACCTTTCAGAAAATTGAGAGTTCTGAGGTCAACTTTGGACGTTCTCCACTTTGAAAGCCCCCCATTTCGTCAATTTTAGAGGAAAAATTTTTAAAAAAATATTTTTGGTCTCTATTCCTAATTATCTTTAAAATGATAGGTATACCGCAACCCTATATATATGTATGTAACGCTATAAAAAATATTTTAGGTAGGTACTTCGCATTCGCCTTCTATGAGAGGCGCCCCTGAAATAGAGATTTTTATAACTTTTTAAGCCATATTCGGTTGGAGGCCATCGGTTTACATATTATATTTAAATTTGAAGTAGGTACCTAATTACGTTCAGTAATTCAGAAGTTATAAGGCTCTGACAGACAGACAGACGGACGGACGGACAAGTGCCAATTCACTCAAGTAGACTCGGAGACCTTCGCTTCGCTCGGTCAATAAATAACATGAGAATGGTTCAATAATATTGCGTAACTAGGTGTACCTAATCTAGACCGCAAACCAATCAGAATGTTAAAAGGCGGAGTTTAAAATACGTAGGTATTTGTAGGCGTGTCAACATTAAATCGTTGCAAAGTAGACACCGAGGCTTCTGATTCGTCAGAATAAACAAGGTGGGCGTACGCGCGCTCCAATCAGAACGATTGGCGGGCGGGGCTACCTACCTATATGGGCGGATCCCCCGAATATATAGAGTGTATAACAGACCAATCACGAACGAGTCGCCTAATGGTCAAATTGTAACAGCGCATACCTATCAAACGATCACGCTGGTTAAGTAACATCGACACGCGGTCAGTAACTAGATGGGTGACAGACTTTAGAGGGGCTAATTTGCCTTTTTTCGTTTTTTTATTTTTTTATTTTCAATACAGTGAGTGCACTTTTAAATGTAGGTACCTACTTACACCGTAATAATTCCGGATTCATTATTGCAACTCTCGAAAAATATTTTTTCCAAAATTAATAACTATTGGAAAAAAAAGCTTTAGTTTTCGACAGCGCCATCTATCGTCCATTCATTTTAGATTTTTTTCGCGGCAAAATTTAACCATGTAAACAACCTCCATGTCAAGTAATTATTTATTATCAGTCAAAATTAACGTTCATTACACACTTGATACCTACAACCATTTTCTTGTCTAGAAAATAACCTACCTACCTACCTACCTACCTACCTACCTACCTACCTACCTACCGTTCATCGAAAAACGTCAGGATTAGGTACTTTCTATAAATAATTTTTTTTGCCGTGTCATTTTCAGGTGCGGTTTCCTGCCACATTCTGCTCAACTGATCGTCAGCTGATGAATATCACCGGTGATGATGCTATGGGATTCCGAACGCAGATATACCTACGAGTAGGTACGATCAGCGCGAGATCACTGCAAAGGTAAGTAGTAGAGTGTAATATATTAGCTGTTTATTTTATTTTATAGTGCATAATGGGTATAGGTATATTAAGTGATATTAGGTAGGTAGGTATAGGTACGGTACCTACTTAGAAAATAACCTTACGCCCCCGCACGCGTGTGTGTGATTATAACTACATAATACATAATTATTATTGTTGATTTAATTTTCTTATTTCACATCACTTAAATTAATTGCGTTTGTTTTTTAAATTAGCTTCATGGCTCTACGTTCTAGCTCCTAATTTCCTCCCTCAAGCCTCTTGTGCTTGTGTGTGCGCGTGTGTGTGTGTCTTTTTTTGTTTTTGCATTGTTGTCAAGAGCGACCCAGATTAATAAGGGCACAACTCATTTTTTTTGCTACAAGTGCTCGCGTCCCGTGTAGGAAATTGGTTTTGTGAACATAAAAGTTTTGTTTTGTTTTTGGATTGATAACGAGATAGACTGGCCCCCGACCCGATTAATAAGGGCACAACTCAATTTTTTTTTTTCTGTTTTGATTTTTTTTTTTAAATTTGAATTTCTTTTTTTGAATTTAGTTGCAAATATTATTATTTTTCATTAATTTATGAATTATTCTCTTGTTTCTTGTACCTACCTAATACAAGTGCTCGCGTCCCGTGTGGGCAATTGGTTTTGTGAACATAGTTTTATTTTATTTTGTTTTTGGATTGATAACGAGATAGACTGGCCCCCGACCCGATTAATAAGGGCACAACTCAATTTTTTTTTTTCTGTTTTGATTTTTTTTTTTTAATTTGAATTTCTTTTTTTGAATTTAGTTGCAAATATTATTATTTTTCATTAATTTATGAATTATTCTCTTGTTTCTTGTACCTACCTAATACAAGTGCTCGCGTCCCGTGTGGGCAATTGGTTTTGTGAACATAGTTTTATTTTATTTTGTTTTTGGATTGATAACGAGATAGACTGGCCCCCGACCCGATTAATAAGGGCACAACTCAATTTTTTTTTTTCTGTTTTGATTTTTTTTTTTTAATTTGAATTTCTTTTTTTGAATTTAGTTGCAAATATTATTATTTTTCATTAATTTATGAATTATTCTCTTGTTTCTTGTACCTACCTAATACAAGTGCTCGCGTCCCGTGTGGGCAATTGGTTTTGTGAACATAAAAGTTTTATTTTATTTTGTTTTTGGATTGTTATCGAGATAGACTGGCCCCCGACCCGATTAATAAGGGCACAACTCAATTTTTTTTTTTACTGTTTTGATTTTTTTTTTTAATTTGAATTTCTTTTTTTGAATTTAGTTGCAAATATTATTATTGTTCATTAATTTATGAATTATTCTCTTGTTTCTTGTACCTACCTAATACAAGTGCTCGCGTCCCGTGTGGGCAATTGGTTTTGTGAACATAAAAGTTTTATTTTATTTTGTTTTTGGATTGTTATCGAGATAGACTGGCCCCCGACCCGATTAATAAGGGCACAACTCAATTTTTTGCTACAAGTGCTCGCGTCCCGTGTGGGCAATTGGTTTTGTGAACATAGTTTTATTTTATTTTGTTTTTTGGATTGTTATCGAGATAGACTGACCCCCGACCCGATTAATAAGGGCACAACTCAAATTTTTTTTTTTTTTTTTTTTTTTTTTTTTTTTTTTTTTTTTTTTTTTTTTTTTTTCTTTTCTTCTCTACTTTCGAGGAGATTCTTTTGCACAAAATATACCTGCCTATTCGACTGCTCGCCAAGCAAAAAATCTAAGCTTGTGCCATTATATGTATTTTGTGTTATTTGTGTGTCGGTTTGGTTTATATGATTATTTATTATAGTCGTCACTATTGTGTCCATTGTTTAATGAATATTATTTTTTTTGTAGTTGTGTCATCAATACATGTGTATGTATATAAATTTTACACATTTTATTATACCAATGTTTAACACATATTCTACTAGTACACGGCGTCGACCGACGAACTGCGTCGATACAGAGAATGGAAACCTGTCGTCGTTTAGTGGCGCCGCTCGCGTTCGGTTTACGTTCGAGTCCACAGTGCCCCCTAGAGATATATCTGTCTCTAGAGGCCACTGTGGTGTCGATCTACGACTGTAACGAGGTGTCCTAACGACCGGGGTGCAAGTTCTCGTCTCTCTTGGCGTATATTTCGTAGTTTTCTTTGTGTACAATTTTATTGTATACAGAAATCGGCCGTCTGGCGAGCGTAACCTACAACATAGCGTGCGTAACTTGGTCAAGGTACAATCCAGACCGTGCACGATATAAAAATTTCCCTTTTCTACTATCTCAGCTTAACGGGCGTTCCGCGTGAAAACATATGTACACGTACTTTAAGCTGTTGTACATTATGTGTTCCGTGTAACGAACGCGAAGCTCGTGGGCGTCCCTATAGCTGGGGCGCTCTCAAATATACCGGGCGGCGATCTTTAAATCGTTCCCGCTTCTGTTGTTTCAGCAGACGAAACGCATTTGAAGCGCTAATCACATGCGCTTGTGTATATTTTGAGACCGTCTCGTTTGTGAACATTCAAACTTGGGACCACCTATGTCCGTGCAAGTTGAGGCCTGAGTGGTGTGTGAGCAGAGAGTCCTTCCTTTTTTTTTTTTTTTTTTTTTTTATTAAGAAGAATAGGACTCCACTCACCGACGACCGCCGCCACCACCTGAACCTGGGTGCAGCAATAAATAGGTTTTCTCGGGCACCGCGTCGCTTCCGTCGCTGGAGGCGCATCGCGAGTCGCTTCGACCTCCCGAGTCCTCGTCGTCACGACGTAGGTACACGG
>CAKAVA020000002.1:0-5000 GCA_917051295.2 Erebia ligea | reverse complement strand
CTCACTTCAAAAACAAAAGACTTTCATACAAACTTCCAACCCCTATTTCACCCCCTTTGGGGTGGATTTTCGTAAAATTGCTTACACAGATTTTTATTGTCTACAACTAATAACTTAATTGCCAATTTTCATGTCTCTCACTTCAAAAACAAAAGACTTTCATACAAACTTCCAACCCCTATTTCACCCCCTTTTGGGGTGGATTTTCGTAAAATTGATTACACAGATTTTTATTGTTTACAACTAATAACTTAATTGCCAATTTTCACGTCTCTCACTTCAAAAACAAAAGACTTTCATACAAACTTCCAACCCCTATTTCACCCCCTTTGGGGTGGATTTTCGTAAAATTGCTTACACAGATTTTTATTGTCTACAACTAATAACTTAATTGCCAATTTTCATGTCTCTCACTTCAAAAACAAAAGACTTTCATACAAACTTCCAACCCCTATTTCACCCCCTTTTGGGGTGGATTTTCGTAAAATTGATTACACAGATTTTTATTGTTTACAACTAATAACTTAATTGCCAATTTTCACGTCTCTCACTTCAAAAACAAAAGACTTTCATACAAACTTCCAACCCCTATTTCACCCCCTTTTGGGGTGGATTTTCGTAAAATTGACTACACAGATTTTTATTGTTTACAACTAATAACTTAATTGCCAATTTTCATGTCTCTCACTTCAAAAACAAAAGACTTTCATACAAACTTCCAACCCCTATTTCACCCTCTTTGGGGTGGATTTTCGTAAAATTGCTTACACAGATTTTTATTGTTTACAACTAATAACTTAATTGTCAACTTTCATGTCTCTCACTTCAAAAACAAAAGACTTTCATACAAACTTCCAACCCCTATTTCACCCTCTTTGGGGTGGATTTTCGTAAAATTGCTTACACAGATTTTTATTGTTTACAACTAATAACTTAATTGCCAATTTTCATGTCTCTCACTTCAAAAACAAAAGACTTTCATACAAACTTCCAACCCCTATTTCACCCCCTTTGGGGTGAATATTCTCAAAACCGTTTCTTAGCTGACGTCTACACCATAGAAGGAACCTACCTTCCAAATTTCAAGTCTGTATGTTTTAAAGTTCCTGAGATCTCGTGATGAATCAGTGAGTGACCTTTCGCTTTTATATAGGTATACCTATAGAAAGAAGATTATAATAATATATTATACTTATAACACAAAAATTATAACATGAAGATGGTTCAATAAATTGTTAATAATATTCCAAAATAATATTGTAGGTATCTTCTGTGCATAAAGAAAATTTCCTACTTGCAATAAAAATTCATTTTCCAATTTGCATTTGATTCAACAATTTCGATCTTGTCTAGAAAATAACCTAAATGCATCGAAAAACCTCCCTCAATATTGCTTTTATTTTAATTTTTATTGTCGTGTCATTTTCAGGTGCATGCAGCGCTTTCCTGCCATCATATTCTGCTTTCGGAGATGCTATGGAATTTCACCGCAGACTTACGCGAAACAGCTCAGCTCAGCTCAGCTCAGCTCAGCGCACCAGAAAAGGTAATAATAATTATTGTACTCGCTAAAAAAATATATAAGACTAGCTGATGATGGCCGCGACTTCATCCGCGTCAGAATTTTTTTCTTCCCGCGGAGCTCCTTAATTTTCCGGCATAAAAAGTACCTAGGTATGTCTATGTCACTCCCCAGGTCATCAACTATACCTACCCATGCCAATCAAAATCACGTCGATCCGTTACTCCGCGAGCGGTTGCGGTGTGATTGAAGAACAAACCAACAAATCAACAAACAAACACACTTTCGCATTTATAATATTACATAATATTATGATATCATTTCTTGCGTCATGTAGTAATCATAGATTACTTTATATGCTTAGTTGCACATTTTTATTTTATAATTACCTACTCGTAAACCACCCACCACTCGACTAAATTTTTTTTTTTAACAACTCGCTTTATATGTGGCACATAATTTGGGTATTTGGCAACTATTCAAATAAATTATTTTACAGTGATTATTACATAGTGAATCTCCCAAAAGTCGTAATATTATAGGAGATAGCTGCACTTTTGGTAACTATCGCTAGAAAGGTTGATTTAGTATTATTTTGGTACCCACCAAACTATATAATAATTTGATTGCTAATAAATACTATTAAGGCTTAGAATTAATTAATTATTGGTAGGTATGCTATTCTTAGATTACACTTGTATAGTTTGTCAAATTTGGTTTTCCTATTTTATGTTAGTATTTAAATGGTATCTCCTTACTATTAATTTTCCTGTTTCAGATTGGTATACCTATAAATAAGATTTAAATATCACCTTTTAGATCGCCCGTGATGATACTAAAATCGTTCTAAAAAACTACATGTTAATAGCATACCAATAATAATTGTGCATACCAACGTGACGACACGTCATATTATATACCGATCTAATAATTGCTAATAACTATTTAAAGTTTGTAAGTTTTTTTACGTCTTAGAGAGATGATACCTATTGTCTAGTGAACGGCCCGAGGAATATGCCTCGAATGTTTTTCTGGAAGGACCATGGGTCCTTTACTTGAGCTATGAGCGCATCTTTTGGGAAGGTGTTCACCGTTGGCCGAGCATTATTATGAACAAAAAAAAACTTTTTTTCAATTTTAATTCTTAAACTATGCGAACCACATCTGATTTGATGCATGATGCTCACTATGCAAGGTGTCCCTGTACCCGAAGTATGAAAAGAATTTAGGTTTGTTGTACAATTTAATTTTTTTTCACACTCGCATACAAAAATTACAAGTTATCCGAATGTGACTAAATGTGGTGGTACTGCTACTGTCCCATGGTCCCTTTACTTGTGCGATGAACACCTCTTTTGTGAAGTGTCCTCTGAAGGAGTTGTAGTAATTTTTTAATTATTAGTGTTCACCATTGGCCGAGCAATTATGAACAAAAAAAAAACTTTTTTTCAATTTTAATTCTTAAACTATGCGAACCACATCTGATTTGATGCATGATGCTCACTATGCAAGGTGTCCCTGTACCCGAAGTATGAAAAGAATTTAGGTTTGTTGGCATTTTTGTTTCTAATTTTACATACCTACAATAATTTCGATTAAAAGATTACGCACAAGTTATTCCAATGATATCCTCAATGCGGCACTGCTCAATGGTCTTTTGAATCTAGTACCTACCTAGGTATGGAGTGTTAAAGAAACTAGTTTGTCACTTATAATACATACCTACTAGGTACCTACTAGTGGTTCGCCCCGAACTGAGACCTCGCGGTATCCATAAGATCACTATCAGTAGACTATTTTTGGAACGTTAGTTCCTTATGGGACGATGCGAATGGGAAATTAGCCGGCATTAAAACGTCCGTACAAGATATTTATGTATTGTATTCGAAATTAAACCTTAACATTAAAGAATTGGTGGAGTGATAGATTCACTTGACGATTCAAAAGTACTTGTATTTGTTTTATTTGAATAAAAAACATTTGAATTTTGAAATTTTGAATTAAAGTTTAATTTCGAATGTAGTAGGTATATTTATATTTAGGGCCTTTTGTCTTCGTAAAAATGTCTATTGAAAATGCGTTGAGTGGGATGACGCATCTAAGAGGCTTTTGAAAGAATCCATGGAATTAGGAATTACGAATAGTCTTCCTATTTCTATGAAAGAATCCTTTAGGCGACTCGAAAAGACGAATGGCGGTTGGTGTGTGTTTACGATTAGTGTTGAATGAAACCAAGTGTTTATTGAGTTTCGATATTTGGGGCTATAAAGTCAGCGCCATTTTGAAATTCTTTGTTTTTGAACCGATTTCGTTCAAAATCAATATCTGAGTATCCCTAGGATCACAAAACAGGAAACTGGTACCAAAATTTAAAAATGTCAGCGCCATTTTGAAATCCTTTGTTATTGACCGATTTCGTTCAAAATATCGAAACAGGAAACTGTGACTTTTTTAAATGTTATTACCAGTTTTGAACGAAATCGGTTCAATAACAAAGTACTTATTTCAAAATGGCGCTGACTTTTTTAAATTAACATTTATGTAATAAGGAACTACGTTCCTATCTGGTGGCCCACGACACCACACGTTTTTTTTTATTCCACGTAAGATGGTGCTAACGTCTATTAGGTATTTGTAAGCATAAACGAATAAACTTTTACAGAGCGCCATCTATTGACATCATTGTGAAGTTCTGTTAAAAATACTGAAGCTCATTAAAAATTAAATAATTTCGTTTCCTTATTATATTTATCTAATTTTAGTATTTGTTGTTCAAGTAGGTACAGGATATAGGTAATTCAAATACCTAATTGATAAGTTTCAGGCTCAACCTTTCAGAAAATTGAGAGTTCTGAGGTCAACTTTGGACGTTCTCCACTTTGAAAGCCCCCCATTTCGTCAATTTTAGAGGAAAAATTTTTAAAAAAATATTTTTGGTCTCTATTCCTAATTATCTTTAAAATGATAGGTATACCGCAACCCTATATATATGTATGTAACGCTATAAAAAATATTTTAGGTAGGTACTTCGCATTCGCCTTCTATGAGAGGCGCCCCTGAAATAGAGATTTTTATAACTTTTTAAGCCATATTCGGTTGGAGGCCATCGGTTTACATATTATATTTAAATTTGAAGTAGGTACCTAATTACGTTCAGTAATTCAGAAGTTATAAGGCTCTGACAGACAGACAGACGGACGGACGGACAAGTGCCAATTCACTCAAGTAGACTCGGAGACCTTCGCTTCGCTCGGTCAATAAATAACATGAGAATGGTTCAATAATATTGCGTAACTAGGTGTACCTAATCTAGACCGCAAACCAATCAGAATGTTAAAAGGCGGAGTTTAAAATACGTAGGTATTTGTAGGCGTGTCAACATTAAATCGTTGCAAAGTAGACACCGAGGCTTCTGATTCGTCAGAATAAACAAGGTGGGCGTACGCGCGCTCCAATCAGAACGATTGGCGGGCGGGGC
>CAKAVA020000001.1:0-34869 GCA_917051295.2 Erebia ligea | reverse complement strand
AAGTACAAAAAAAAAAAACAAAACAAACCCGCCCGAACCCGATCCCGATTCGCTCGCTCACTCAATCCATCGCGATCGCGGTCGATCGGTGATCGCTATAATATTTTATTATAGGTAAGGACCTTGTTGCAGCGGTTCGTTTTAGCGCAGAACGGGCATGGGAATTTTGAAGAAATAGATCTTGATTTGTATTAATTTAATTTGTATTATATAAATATTAAAATTAAATGTAGGTACAAAATACAAACTGTCACAGCGGAGCGAAATTGTTGAATTGTCAGAACTCAGAAGCAATGTCAAAGTCTAAGTTTAATAATTGTTTTTGGCCGGACGGGCGGCTCCGGGTTCTTAGTGGTCCATCGCCAGTGGCGCCATCATACCTATTTATATTATGTTTATGTTAGCTATCACTGATTTTTGAAAATAATCGTAAATTTTGCGAAAAATGCGACGTTGCCGCATCGCTGACGCCTCGAGTCCACCACCATGCAACGTCGCGTTTTTATCTATGCAAGCTCTTAAAACATTGAAAATATAAAATACCTACATACTTAATGTAAAAAAAAAAAAAAAAAAATTAGGTACCTAAACATGTACGAGTACAGTAGAGGTACCTACATAGTCATTTAGAGAGACAGAAGACTTTTTCTGCGAAAATAAAAAATATTGCTAAGTACATAAATATGGACGTACTTACCTACTGTTAGTAGGTAAAAGTCAGTAGGTACCTATGTATATTGAACCAAAATTTACCTATGTACCACCTACCCAGTGTAGGTGTCTTACAGTCATGTTTAAATTATCTTGATTTTTCTAAAACGGGATTACGGGATTCGAGTCGAATAACATGCATGAAATTTTTTAATGTTTTTTTTGTTTTTTTAAACTGCCTCTGATACCTCTCAGGTTATCACTGAAAAAAAAAAAAAAAAAAACCTGCATACTCTGTGGTTCTATGTAGGTACCATTTTATTTTATTTTATTGAAAAGGTACCTACACAAAACAGGTTGCAACCAACACATCGACAAAATACAAGCAATTAAAAACAGGATCCAAGTTACAACCCTAATTATGTATACACAACATTATCTAGGAAAAGTCTATTGAAATTAGGTAGACAAAACTAATTTTCTAAAACGCGACGTTGCCGCTTCGATGTATCTTCGAGTCCAACATGCAACGTCGCGTTTTCGCTAAACAAAACGTGGCCGCTGGTCTCGCCGCGATCCCCACCTTAATACGGAGCGTGGTTCGACTATATAGAGTAGACTGCTGTCGGCTGTTTTTTAAAGTACTCCCATATCGCCACTCGCGTGTACGCTACCGTACGCGCATTATTCTCGTTTTTGATCGTTTTAAAACTCCTAATCAACAATGTCCGGTCGTGGCAAAGGCGGCAAAGTCAAGGGAAAGGTCAAGTCTCGCTCCAACCGTGCCGGTCTACAGTTCCCCGTCGGACGTATTCACAGGCTGCTGAGGAAGGGCAACTACGCCGAACGCGTCGGTGCCGGCGCGCCCGTTTACCTCGCGGCCGTGATGGAGTACCTGGCCGCTGAAGTGCTCGAGTTGGCCGGTAACGCGGCACGTGACAACAAGAAGACCAGGATCATTCCCAGGCATCTTCAACTGGCCATCCGCAACGACGAGGAACTGAACAAGCTTCTCTCCGGCGTGACTATCGCACAGGGTGGCGTGCTGCCGAACATACAAGCCGTCCTGTTGCCCAAGAAGACCGAGAAGAAGGCCTAAGTGTACCTTAGCAATCATCGGTGATCGCCATCTATTTCTACCAAGAAATAAATAAAAGGCCCTTTTCAGGGCCACAAAACTTTTCCAAATATTACTACACAACATGCTTAATAGCGTACATTTTTTTTTTTTTTTTTTTACTAATTAATTAACAGGTAAGTACCTACCTACCTAACATACCTACCTGAGTCAAGCCAGTAGTAGTTATCTAGTTAGACATAATAAAAAAAATAAAAAATAAAGACTTCGAAAATACTGGAACCCAGACATTGATGGTACTTAAGTAATGTAAAAAAAAAAAAAAAACCAGCTCTTTTCCTGCCTGCCGTTAAATAGGGATGATGACAACTCATTCAAATACTACCTACCTACCTACCTACCTACCTAGTACCTACCTACCTACCTATTGAAAACGAGCATCTAATATGGAATTTTGAGTTTGTATGAAATACATAGACATAGTGACGTCATCATAATAATCAAAGCACTTTTCTCTTTTTTTTTTTTTTTTTTCTCTCTATAATCTATAGTTTAAACCGAGGATGTGGATTTTAGGTTGGTACCCTAGTTAATAATATTATTATAATATTGATTAATAATTAATCAGTAAGGATAAATTTATTTATGACATCTAAGGCATCATTCTGTGACTTACGGCCTACTTAATAGTATTATTATTATTAGGTGTCTATTTTGAAAATATTACTATGTACATAATTTTGTCTGTGGTCCCGAAATAGTAAAATTATAATTTATATACCTAAACTGCCTGCACCAACCACCCTAATAATATTATTATTTTTATTATTTTAACGATTGTGCTTAGCCAAGTGATATTAAATTAATACCTACCTACTGATTGTACTATAATTACGTGTTAATGCGTAGATTATATTATTAAAGAAGTTAGGTTTTTTTTTTCCATCCGCGCGGGGCGAGGGGCTCGCGTTGGTGACGTCACGTCGCACTCGCTCCCCTCCCTCGTGCACCTCTATACCGTTCAACGATTGGTTGAATTCATCTAGACCGCTCGCCTGCAGCCATCGGTCGTTACCGCTGAGAAAGTGACAAAACTCGCACAGCGGGACTTTTCTGGTCACAATATAACTCGGTCTACGGCACAGCGGTCGCGTTGTTACCCAGTGTATTGTTATATTATCTCATAGCATCTCTTACCTACTTGCTACAACATGCCACCCAAGACGAGCGGTAAGGCAGCCAAGAAATCCGGCAAGGCCCAGAAGAACATCTCGAAGTCTGACAAAAAGAAGAAGAAGCATAAGAGGAAAGAGAGCTACGCCATCTACATCTACAAGGTGCTCAAGCAGGTCCACCCCGACACCGGTATCTCCAGTAAGGCTATGTCGATCATGAACTCCTTCGTGAACGACATATTCGAGCGCATCGCCGCCGAGGCCTCTCGTCTCGCCCACTACAACAAGAGGTCGACGATCACCTCCAGGGAGGTGCAGACATCTGTGAGACTGCTGCTGCCCGGAGAGCTGGCCAAGCACGCGGTCAGTGAAGGCACCAAGGCCGTCACCAAGTACACCAGCTCGAAGTGAGGAGCTCAATCAAGATTGTCTTCCTCGTTCGTTCAACCGAACGAGACGCAAACAAACAAAAGGCCCTTTTCAGGGCCACAAAATTATTCCTCTTGCACACTGTACCTACAGTGATTCGTCACAATACAGCATTGATAAATAATGATTATTATTGTAATCATGATTAATAATAATAATAATTAATTACATCTCCTAAACTCCGATCATCCTAATCATTTACTTTAATCGATAGTTTAAAATAAAACTAAAAGGGACGTGGATATACCTACCTCTATTTACCTAATCATATAGGTAATATTCAGTAAAAAAAAAAAAAAAAAAAAAATTGACCTGATGTCAAATACCCAATTAAGAAAGTACTTACTAAAGTACCTAATAGGTCGCGAGGCGCATGCCTAAATACGTACATACTGGGTGTGTTCCGAAATACACTGCGAGCACTGTAAGTCCCCAGTAAGAGCACTGTACAGTGCTCGCAGTGCTTATATCGGAACACCCACACTATGTACCTACCTAATATTTAAAAAAAAAAAAAAGAGTAGCAACTTATCAAAACTTGTATGAAATTCTGAGTCATGCGAAATGCGAAAGTGTGTTTGTTTGTTGGTCGGTCAGCTAGTAAGCTATGCACATGCGTACCTATGACCTTGTTTTTTCTGTCTAGTGGAAACTTAATAATATAATACTACTCTCATTAACTCATTACCTACCTACTATATTTTTATAACGTTTTCAGTTTTTTTTTTTTTTTTTTTAATTCTAAATTATATATTATATTATTATATTTTATATTATATTAGGTATATAATAATATATATATATTTTTGTTTTCTTATTAAAACTCGCAACATAAAAATACTCTCTCGCTCACACGCGCGCGCCGTTGCCCGTTTTCCCCTCGCCCCTTCCTCCGCGCGTGTGAGCCCATAAAGCATATAAGCTTCAAAATCGCGCGTCGTATTTTTATAAAACCAACAGTGTCAGTTGCGAACGGACGCGCGCACGTCGCACGATCAAAGTTACGTGAACTTATATCTCTATTATAGAACATGGCCCGCACGAAGCAGACCGCCCGCAAGTCCACCGGTGGCAAGGCGCCACGCAAGCAGCTGGCCACCAAGGCTGCTCGCAAGAGCGCTCCGGCCACCGGCGGTGTGAAGAAACCTCATCGCTACAGGCCTGGCACGGTCGCACTACGTGAGATCCGTCGCTACCAGAAGAGTACCGAGCTCCTGATCCGCAAGCTGCCTTTCCAGCGGCTAGTGCGCGAGATCGCTCAAGACTTCAAGACCGACCTCCGCTTCCAGAGCTCGGCCGTGATGGCCCTGCAGGAAGCTAGCGAAGCGTACCTGGTGGGACTCTTCGAAGATACCAACCTCTGCGCCATTCACGCCAAACGTGTCACCATCATGCCTAAGGACATCCAGCTCGCGCGCAGGATCAGAGGCGAACGCGCCTAAATCTCGTGTGCGAAAGTCGAGTAACATACATAATATAAGTATTAACTCGAAGCAAAAGGCCCTTTTCAGGGCCACAAAACTTTCATTACCTACCACAATGCGTCTATGAAATTATTGAATACTCAACTTATTATTATACTTACCTACCTACCTACCTACCTACCTACCTATCTATCTATCTAGTATCTATCCATCTGCCAATCATGTAAGAATGGCCGATCAAACGTTAAAGATTTTCGTCAAAGCAAAATAAACCATAACTGCATTGAGTTAGAGCTCAATTTCGTCTGCCCATTCTTATACGGTTAGGTATGTACGATACCCTAAACGTATATCCATCCATTTAAGTGTATTTTGTATGAAATACGTGACGTCATCAAAAGTTTTTTTTTTTTTTTCAAACCATCGATTTACAATAATTATTGTGGGTGCGTTCCGAAATACACTGAGAGCACTGAAAGTCCCCAGTAAAGAGCACTGCCAGTGCTCGCAGTGCTTATAACGGAACAGACACTGTATATTGTATGAAATACTGAATCACGTGACGTCATCGAAAGATATATTTTTTTTTTTTTTTTTTTAAACTTTAATCCATACTTTGAAATGTTTGTCAATGTTAAAAAAAAAAAAGTTTTATGAAGGGAAGCTACCTAGGTACTTAGTTGGTGTCAAATAGGTATGTTTTGGAATAGGCTAGGTTTAGCACGGTAGGTACGCAAGTGCCCTATATACCTACCTAGGTAGTTTACATACTGAGCAGTGGTTGTCTGTTACTCTTGATCGTAAGTGACTACCTACCTGGCTGTAGTGGCTGGATTATGTCACTATTTTAAAGTGATAATAATATTACACAAGGGAACAGCATTTTTGTTGCATGAAATATTATGACTAATATTCTACTTTCTCGGGGTGCTGATTTCAGATCTGAAGTCAGATTGTTTGTAACAGCTTTAGTTTTTGAGATATAATTAAAACGCGTTTTGTAAGAAAAATCAATTTATTTTAAGAAAACCATTAGAAAATCAACCACTACTTATCAAAAAAAATTATTTTATAAGATTTTCTTGCTCACGAGGGCTGTTTTTATTGCTCCAACAATAGTCCGTCATCATGTGAGCATTCCAGTGGCCCTGGTAACGTTCCTCCATAGTTCGAATGTCTTGATGGAACCGTTCCCCTTGTTCTTTACTCAGATCACCAAGATTTTCAGAGAAACGGCCCAAATGGCTGTAGAGGAAGTGTACCTTGATGCTCATATATTACAATCAAGCTGCTGGAAGTGTTACAACATCAGTACTATATGTTCCGCATAGTCAAAGTCCGCAAAAAACAAAGTCATCTTCAGAAAAGAATGAAAGCAATTCTGTCTCTCGGTTACGATAGTATGAAATTCTTGTTTCTGGGGTTAAAAGATTTCTTTGCTTTAATCGAGAAGCTAGAAACTCCGACCAAGGTCTCTGACTGCACTGAGGTATTCCTGATTAAAGGGCTAGAGCTCAGAAGAAATAGCTGAGTTAAAATCAGTTGTCCCACTTTCATCACTTGAAGAAGAGCTTTTTTCTTCTATTTCGTGATCATTTTGTGTAGATGAAGTAGCTTGGGGTACTGGCACATCGCCGGAGTAAAGGACTGGTCAAGTAACAGATAACAAGTTAGGGTAAATCCGTTTCGACCGGTTTCTTTTATTAATCCCGTTTATATCAACCGCACAAAAATAACAATTATCTTGATGATTGGAAGGTTCCTGCCAAATGCCTGCAACATTGGTGTTTGGTACTTAGGTACAATGGGGTATTTTCTTAATCGCCCATAATCTCAAAGACTCCACACAATATGTTTAACATACCATATGAGGGACCCAGTACTTGTCACGGGTGTCCAAAGGGAATCCTAAGTGATCAAAATACACCTGTTTTATGAACTCCGACATACTAGTCTACAATTTTTGTATGTATATTCACCACAGATGTTACAAAAATAGGTGGGATCGTTTTTACAGATCTTTCTCGACGTGGAAATGGTTAAACAAAAAACTTTTTTAAAAAACAGCTCGGTTGTTTTGAAGTTTGAATGTGACTGGTACAAAAATATGTCTGATAGCTGTATCTCAAAAACTAGAGCTGCTAAAGAAAAAATAAGGGTAGATTTGAAATTAGCGACCTCAAATTAGTAAACATCATGCATAAAATTCCATGCAACAAAAAAAAAGTTTAATTTTGTTCCCTTGTGTTATTCATACTCGTAATTATGACCCCCCCCCCCCCCCCCCCGCGCCCGCGCCCGCGCGTCTCGCAGCCCCTCCGCACGGGTTGTTGTGTCCCTTTTTCTCTAGTAACGAACAGCGACGACGGCCGAATGCGAAGGCACGAAAACGAAACGTACAACAGATTATTTCGCCGGTCACAAACTATATATAAGCGCGCGCTCTGCTGATCGGTTCGGTATATTCTGTTCACAGCGGTGTGCGGGGCGCGCGCAGTTCAGTTTTCCAGTTTTGAAGATAGGTAGTTGACACAAGCCTAGAAGATGACCGGTCGCGGTAAAGGTGGAAAGGGATTGGGAAAAGGAGGCGCCAAGCGTCACAGGAAGGTGCTGCGTGACAACATCCAAGGTATCACGAAGCCGGCTATCCGTCGTCTGGCGCGCAGGGGAGGCGTGAAGCGTATATCCGGTCTGATATACGAGGAGACCCGCGGTGTGCTGAAAGTGTTCCTCGAGAACGTGATCCGCGACGCCGTCACCTACACCGAGCACGCCAAGAGGAAGACCGTCACGGCTATGGACGTCGTTTACGCGCTGAAACGTCAGGGTCGCACCCTATACGGTTTCGGAGGTTAAGACTCTATCCAGCATAGAGCTCGCTCTATTTCAATGGAGTAAAGATACCATACAAAAAAAAGGCCCTTTTCAGGGCCGCATATATTTCGATGATTTACTCTCGTGTTTTACTACATAATACATAATTTACTTTTCCACCTTACCCTACATAACTATAGAGCAAGATAAAAGATTCATTGCCTATTAAAACATTACATAAAATAGAATACACAGGTGTATATAATATACCAGCTGACTTGGCTACATAAAAAAAAAAAAAAAAAAATTTGACCTAACTACCTAATGTAGGTACTTTGCAATGTTTAGGTATACTTACGTACTAACTACAAAGGAACGGTAAGGAGGCAAGCAATTAATTAAGGCTTTATTAAATAATAGGTAAGTAGGTAGGTATAATAATTAAACTCCCATTGTTGTGTTGTTAATTTTTATTAGTATGTACTTACTAGGCACCTACCTATTACAAAAATAAGATAAAGTACCTACTGATAGGTTTCTGCTATTCGTTTGATTATAAAATTAACAACTTGGAACCCAGGTCGTGGTTTTTGTCTTAAAAAAAAAATCGAGGATGACAGATATGAGATTTATGCGGGGAATTGAATTGGGTACGTTGGAATAGTGAATAAAATAATAACAATATGGGGTTGTCCTTTAAAGTATAATCAACTAGAGTTACTATCTGAAGCACTCATCAGGGACAGATGTTTCCTTAAATCAACTGAGAAGTACTTACCTAATTATTGTATAAAGTGGAAATAAAAGGGAGGTGTACCTACAGCATCGTCGGTGTTTTTATAATAATTATAAGGAGCCTTGTGGAGGGATTCTCTTACACTAGGTAGGTACTTACTTACTTACTTACTTAATAAAAAGTCCCATTGTTTTTCATAATTTCATTTCTACGTACTTAACTCGAGTAAAAGAAAATGAACATACATAATTACTTACTTACCTAGCAGAGACAGCAATAATAATACTATAGTCACCTAACACTGTTTATGTCGCGTCTCGCGAGTGGTATGGTTTGAATCGAAATGACAATCTAAATATGTAAGTAGAAATATATATTTTTAATATTACGCAACTAAGTAATTAGAGCATGTGTTAATAATAACTAAGTAAATAAAGTTAGTTTTAGTATTATTTTATAGTGGAGTTGTGTATACGGACGGGTACACGGTGAGGAGACGTAGCCGGGCCGCGCCGCGATTCAGCCGCGCGAATTGGCGTCTCAATTTACTTAATATCGGTCTTTTAATGATTATTTGTATTTGAATGAGAGTTCATAAAAGGGACACATTAATTATATTTTTCTATTAAATCGTTACACACCTCGCCTCTACCGAAATAATAAGACCGTCAGCGGGAGACTGCAATTCATACACGGCGAGAGATCGAGTCGTGTTTTACGAGGCTCTACTTCGACCGGGCTAAAGTAGCTCAACATACGACTCAGTATAGAGATGAGTGATTATATATATAGGGTAGAATCTCAGTTTTTAATTTGGCATAGTTTTTGGTGATTAATGCATCGTTTTATAGAGTAAAATGGGTTTTAAACGGGACCCGAGGTACGCGTCTAGCGGTGTATCGAATTTAAAGATCGATCGCTCCGCGTACACTGATGTGATGCGCGATTGAATGATGCCACTACACGGGCAGGCTCAAGACAAAACGACACGGTCGTTACAAATGGTGGAAAATTGAAATGGGATTATATAATTTTGTTTTAATCCGATGCATGCTAGTGAAAAGTTGTAAGTATTCGTACGGGAAAATGTCTAGCGACATCGCGGTTCTCCTTACGGTATAGCCACGAGCCTTACTGCCAACAGCGACATCGTGCGGCGTATATCTCTCGGTTTGTTTTGCGTAAAAAAAAGCAACTTTGCTTCCCCTCTGTGTTTTGTTTTGCGTGTTAAAAAATAATCAAAGAATATGTCCGACACCGCAGTAGCATCCGAAGCGCCAGCCCCGGCGACGCCCGCGAAGAAGACTAAGGCATCCGCGGTCGCCGGCGGCGCCGCCGCCAAGAAGCCGAAAGCGAAGCCCACCCACCCGAAAACGTCCGAGATGGTGAACAGCGCCATCAAGGAGCTCAAGGAGAGGAGCGGCTCGTCGCTGCAGGCGATCAAGAAGTACATCGCCGCCCAGTACAAGGTCGACGCGGAGAAGATGGCTCCTTTCATCAGGAAGTACCTCAAGAGCGCCGTCGAGTCCGGCGCGCTCATCCAGACCAAGGGCAAGGGCGCCTCCGGCTCGTTCAAGCTCGAGTCCAAGTCGGCCGCGTCCAAGAAGCCCGCCGGCGGCAAGGGCGCCGTCGCGTCCGCCGCCACCGCGCGCGCGAAGAAGTCCGCCGTCGCGACCGCCGCCGCCGCCGCCAAGAAGAAGGCTGCCGCCGCGGCCGCCTCGTCGCCCTCTAAGGCGAAGACCGCCGCCGCTACCGCACGCGACAAGAAGGCCGCCGCGGCCAAGAGGAAGAAGCCCGCCGTCGCGAAGAAGGCCTCCGCCGCCGCGTCCCCGGCCAAGGCCAAGGGCGCCGCCTCCAAGGCGAAGAAGACCGCCAAGCCGCCGACGAAGAAGCCCAAGGCGCCGAAACCGAAGAAGGCCGCGCCCAAGTCGAAACCCGCCGCCAAGAAGGCCGCCGCCGCCAAAAAGTAAGCGAAGCTTCACTGTCGGCTGCCGCCTGCCTCCGGCGAACCGCTCGCTCGCTATTCGCCGCCGCTCCCGCCCGCCGAAGAAGCTGGCCCCGCCGCGCCGCGCCGGCGCGAAGATGCGCGCGTTCGAGTTCCGCGTGCGGCTTCACAACCGCAACAATAAAAAGCCCTTTTCAGGGCTAACATATCTTTCCTATATGACTACCGAAAAGAAAACAAACGCTTCATTTCATTTATTTACCTATCAACATACAACACAGTACAACAAAAAAAAAAAAAAACCTCTACGATCGGATAAAACTGGTAGCGTAGGTACCTACTTACCTCACTAGGTACAAAAATAAAATAAAATACAAACATGCAAGTACTTACATAGTACGTACTTAATACTTACTAGGTACGTCGAATTTTTCAATTATTAATTACACACAATAATTATGATACATACACATACACACACGCACTATGATAATACCTAAATAATCATTAATATTAAGTACAAAAAAAAAAACAAAACAAACCCGCCCGAACCCGATCCCGATTCGCTCGCTCACTCAATCCATCGCGATCGCGGTCGATCGGTGATCGCTATAATATTTTATTATAGGTAAGGACCTTGTTGCAGCGGTTCGTTTTAGCGCAGAACGGGCATGGGAATTTTGAAGAAATAGATCTTGATTTGTATTAATTTAATTTGTATTATATAAATATTAAAATTAAATGTAGGTACAAATTACAAACTGTCACAGCGGAGCGAAATTGTTGAATTGTCAGAACTCAGAAGCAATGTCAAAGTCTAAGTTTAATAATTGTTTTTGGCCGGACGGGCGGCTCCGGGTTCTTAGTGGTCCATCGCCAGTGGCGCCATCATACCTATTTATATTATGTTTATGTTAGCTATCACTGATTTTTGAAAATAATCGTAAATTTTGCGAAAAATGCGACGTTGCCGCATCGCTGACGCCTCGAGTCCACCACCATGCAACGTCGCGTTTTTATCTATGCAAGCTCTTAAAACATTGAAAATATAAAATACCTACATACTTAATGTAAAAAAAAAAAAAAAAAAATTAGGTACCTAAACATGTACGAGTACAGTAGAGGTACCTACATAGTCATTTAGAGAGACAGAAGACTTTTTCTGCGAAAATAAAAAATATTGCTAAGTACATAAATATGGACGTACTTACCTACTGTTAGTAGGTAAAAGTCAGTAGGTACCTATGTATATTGAACCAAAATTTACCTATGTACCACCTACCCAGTGTAGGTGTCTTACAGTCATGTTTAAATTATCTTGATTTTTCTAAAACGGGATTACGGGATTCGAGTCGAATAACATGCATGAAATTTTTTAATGTTTTTTTTGTTTTTTTAAACTGCCTCTGATACCTCTCAGGTTATCACTGAAAAAAAAAAAAAAAAAAACCTGCATACTCTGTGGTTCTATGTAGGTACCATTTTATTTTATTTTATTGAAAAGGTACCTACACAAAACAGGTTGCAACCAACACATCGACAAAATACAAGCAATTAAAAACAGGATCCAAGTTACAACCCTAATTATGTATACACAACATTATCTAGGAAAAGTCTATTGAAATTAGGTAGACAAAACTAATTTTCTAAAACGCGACGTTGCCGCTTCGATGTATCTTCGAGTCCAACATGCAACGTCGCGTTTTCGCTAAACAAAACGTGGCCGCTGGTCTCGCCGCGATCCCCACCTTAATACGGAGCGTGGTTCGACTATATAGAGTAGACTGCTGTCGGCTGTTTTTTAAAGTACTCCCATATCGCCACTCGCGTGTACGCTACCGTACGCGCATTATTCTCGTTTTTGATCGTTTTAAAACTCCTAATCAACAATGTCCGGTCGTGGCAAAGGCGGCAAAGTCAAGGGAAAGGTCAAGTCTCGCTCCAACCGTGCCGGTCTACAGTTCCCCGTCGGACGTATTCACAGGCTGCTGAGGAAGGGCAACTACGCCGAACGCGTCGGTGCCGGCGCGCCCGTTTACCTCGCGGCCGTGATGGAGTACCTGGCCGCTGAAGTGCTCGAGTTGGCCGGTAACGCGGCACGTGACAACAAGAAGACCAGGATCATTCCCAGGCATCTTCAACTGGCCATCCGCAACGACGAGGAACTGAACAAGCTTCTCTCCGGCGTGACTATCGCACAGGGTGGCGTGCTGCCGAACATACAAGCCGTCCTGTTGCCCAAGAAGACCGAGAAGAAGGCCTAAGTGTACCTTAGCAATCATCGGTGATCGCCATCTATTTCTACCAAGAAATAAATAAAAGGCCCTTTTCAGGGCCACAAAACTTTTCCAAATATTACTACACAACATGCTTAATAGCGTACATTTTTTTTTTTTTTTTTTTACTAATTAATTAACAGGTAAGTACCTACCTACCTACATACCTACCTGAGTCAAGCCAGTAGTAGTTATCTAGTTAGACATAATAAAAAAAATAAAAAATAAAGACTTCGAAAATACTGGAACCCAGACATTGATGGTACTTAAGTAATGTAAAAAAAAAAAAAAAACCAGCTCTTTTCCTGCCTGCCGTTAAATAGGGATGATGACAACTCATTCAAATACTACCTACCTACCTACCTACCTACCTAGTACCTACCTACCTACCTATTGAAAACGAGCATCTAATATGGAATTTTGAGTTTGTATGAAATACATAGACATAGTGACGTCATCATAATAATCAAAGCACTTTTCTCTTTTTTTTTTTTTTTTTTCTCTCTATAATCTATAGTTTAAACCGAGGATGTGGATTTTAGGTTGGTACCCTAGTTAATAATATTATTATAATATTGATTAATAATTAATCAGTAAGGATAAATTTATTTATGACATCTAAGGCATCATTCTGTGACTTACGGCCTACTTAATAGTATTATTATTATTAGGTGTCTATTTTGAAAATATTACTATGTACATAATTTTGTCTGTGGTCCCGAAATAGTAAAATTATAATTTATATACCTAAACTGCCTGCACCAACCACCCTAATAATATTATTATTTTTATTATTTTAACGATTGTGCTTAGCCAAGTGATATTAAATTAATACCTACCTACTGATTGTACTATAATTACGTGTTAATGCGTAGATTATATTATTAAAGAAGTTAGGTTTTTTTTTTCCATCCGCGCGGGGCGAGGGGCTCGCGTTGGTGACGTCACGTCGCACTCGCTCCCCTCCCTCGTGCACCTCTATACCGTTCAACGATTGGTTGAATTCATCTAGACCGCTCGCCTGCAGCCATCGGTCGTTACCGCTGAGAAAGTGACAAAACTCGCACAGCGGGACTTTTCTGGTCACGGACGGTCGCAGTCGTCCCGTGCGCACGTGCCTGTAGTGTTTCGGAAACTTATCGTGACTTTCGTTGGAAAATACACATAAGTTTCGCCCGCGTGTTTTCGCGGAGTTAGATCGCCTACCCAAGCATGCCCGGCACCACGAGTCCGTGGTAGCCGTAGGCAGCGCGTCGACTGCTCCAAGAAGCCCCCAACATGGACCCGACCCCGGGAACATCCAAAGGCCCTTTTCAGGGCCAAGCTCCACACCCGCGCGATCCCAGACGTCCGAGGACTACCCATAGTGGACCAGGATGGAAGGACATCGCCGGAGCCCCCGCGTCCAGCGCACAGCCGCGTGACGTCAGCACAGTCGTGTTCGACTCCGCCGGCCGCTCTGCGCAGGCGCACCCGCGCCCGCCCGCGCGTCCCGCGCCCGCCTCCCGCCCGACCGCGCGCCCCTATGCCGCCGCGCCCCCCGCCGCCTCGCGTCCCGCAACCACCAGCCGCGCCGCCGCGTCGCTCGCTTCAGTGCCTGCCCCACCCGAGTGCGTGGCGCCTGTAGCTCGAGCACACGCCGCCCGTGCGGCCGCCGCCGCCGCGTCACACTCGCTCGCCGCTGTGCCCGCTGTACCCGAGTACGCGCCAGCGGCTCGAGAACGCGACCCACGCGCGTGTATCGCCGCGACCCCTGGAGAATCCGGAGAACCGTCTGGAGCGTGGTCTATGCCACTGCTCGACGAGGACCCAGTGATGCCCCCATCTGGGACAGACCTTTCGCCCAGGTGCAAGGACAAGTCGGCCTTAATTTTGCTGGAATCGCTGAAAAGCATGGGCCGAATCCCGGAAGAAATGTACGTACAAATTAGGTACGAGATAGAGGAAAACGCAGTACCAGTGCAGCAGCTCTCGGAGCAGGAAGAAAGTATCGTGGACAACCTCGCAGCCTGCGCGGCGATATGTGCGCCTGCGCAGGCAAGCCGTAGGCCGCGGTACGACTCCGACGACGAAGATGCAGAGGCAAAGCGGAAACGTGTCGTCCGTGCCGCCACGAACCCCAACACTGACGTCGAGATGAGCGCGGATGAGGCGGAGACCGCTGGTGAGCGGCCCCCCTCGCCTCCCCCGCCTACCTACGCATCCCGTGCAGGGAAACCCAGCAACGTCCCACCGAAGCCCACCGCCGCCCCTTCAGGCGCACCGCAAGCGTCCAGCCAGCCAACCAAAACTGGTAAGCCACGCTATCCTCCTCTTATTGTGGAGAGCCTACCCAACTGGGCTCACCACTTTAAGATCATCAAGAACTCCCTGGGCAGATCGCCCAGCGCCCGCCCTTTCGGCAAGGGGGTAAAATTCACTCCCCAGGGGGATGAAGAGTTTAGACTGCTCCAGCGGTACCTCACATCGCTGGAGCAGACAGAAAAGATAGCGTGGTTCTCTTATTCCCTCCCAGCCGAGCGTAGCCTGAAGGTCGCGATCCGCGGCCTCCCGGCTGATACGAATCCAGAACAAATCAAGGAGGACCTAGACAGCCAGGGGTTTGACGTCGAGTACGTTCGACCCATTCGCGCGAGGAGAGGCAGGCCGGGCTGCATCTTCCTCGCAATTCTTCGCAGGACCCCGAACCTGACGCCGGCCATCTACGACGTCAGGGAGATTTTGTGCATGCAAGGAGTGACGATCGAGGCGTGGAGGGGGAGGAAGGGCCCCGCTCAATGCCATCGCTGCCAGAAATTCCGCCACTCCTCCCAAAACTGCCACCGCCAGCTGGCATGCGTGCGCTGTGGCGGAGAACACAGCGCCCACGAGTGCCCGCGCCCACTAGCCGAACCAGCTACGTGCGCCAACTGCAGCGGCCAACACCCTGCCAACCACGCCTCATGTCCGGTGTTCAGGAAGGAGGCGCGGAACAAGCGAGCCGGCACGATCGCTTCTACCGTGCGGCCGCTTCAAGAGGAGTCCCAGTCGGAGAAGACGTCCGCCAATAAGCCTGCCCAGGGTTCAACCATAAGGACCCCTGCCAACGACGCTAAGAAGCGCGGAACCGAGCCTCCGAAGCAAAGGAAACGGAGACCCAGGGGTAACAGAGGAAAAAAGAGGCGACCGGAGCAGGAGCCCCCCCTGAACCAAAACCCCCCTCCCTCGGCGGACCGCAAGCAGGTCCCGACCGTCGAGAAGAGCCAGGGGGGAAAAGACAAGAACGCCGTCCTCGAGTCCGCTATAGGAATCCTGCTGGACGTCCTGACCGCCATACGCGCCGGCAAGGACCCCACCATCAACATCACCGAAGGCATCGGGAAGCTGCTCTCCTCATGCGTCTGAGCCCTCGGTGATGACATATAGACCAACCTAGCACAATGGTGGACTCCCGCCTGACCGCTGGTAGGTCCCTGCTGGGCCTCCCTTTATAGGGTCTCACCCGGTAGGGCCGGTCCGCGACGGCACTGAGTCCACCACTTGTCCTCGATAGGCCCTTTCGGCCGACCCAAAGTCCCTGGCGTATTGACGCCAGGCGGTTGACCCCGCATGCAGGGGGCTCTGCCCCGATCATGCTCACCCACGCCCTTGCGGGCGTGAGTGATTACGACTGAGTTTCTGGTCACAATATAACTCGGTCTACGGCACAGCGGTCGCGTTGTTACCCAGTGTATTGTTATATTATCTCATAGCATCTCTTACCTACTTGCTACAACATGCCACCCAAGACGAGCGGTAAGGCAGCCAAGAAATCCGGCAAGGCCCAGAAGAACATCTCGAAGTCTGACAAAAAGAAGAAGAAGCATAAGAGGAAAGAGAGCTACGCCATCTACATCTACAAGGTGCTCAAGCAGGTCCACCCCGACACCGGTATCTCCAGTAAGGCTATGTCGATCATGAACTCCTTCGTGAACGACATATTCGAGCGCATCGCCGCCGAGGCCTCTCGTCTCGCCCACTACAACAAGAGGTCGACGATCACCTCCAGGGAGGTGCAGACATCTGTGAGACTGCTGCTGCCCGGAGAGCTGGCCAAGCACGCGGTCAGTGAAGGCACCAAGGCCGTCACCAAGTACACCAGCTCGAAGTGAGGAGCTCAATCAAGATTGTCTTCCTCGTTCGTTCAACCGAACGAGACGCAAACAAACAAAAGGCCCTTTTCAGGGCCACAAAATTATTCCTCTTGCACACTGTACCTACAGTGATTCGTCACAATACAGCATTGATAAATAATGATTATTATTGTAATCATGATTAATAATAATAATAATTAATTACATCTCCTAAACTCCGATCATCCTAATCATTTACTTTAATCGATAGTTTAAAATAAAACTAAAAGGGACGTGGATATACCTACCTCTATTTACCTAATCATATAGGTAATATTCAGTAAAAAAAAAAAAAAAAAAAGAATTGACCTGATGTCAAATACCCAATTAAGAAAGTACTTACTAAAGTACCTAATAGGTCGCGAGGCGCATGCCTAAATACGTACATACTGGGTGTGTTCCGAAATACACTGCGAGCACTGTAAGTCCCCAGTAAGAGCACTGTACAGTGCTCGCAGTGCTTATATCGGAACACCCACACTATGTACCTACCTAATATTTAAAAAAAAAAAAAAGAGTAGCAACTTATCAAAACTTGTATGAAATTCTGAGTCATGCGAAATGCGAAAGTGTGTTTGTTTGTTGGTCGGTCAGCTAGTAAGCTATGCACATGCGTACCTATGACCTTGTTTTTTCTGTCTAGTGGAAACTTAATAATATAATACTACTCTCATTAACTCATTACCTACCTACTATATTTTTATAACGTTTTCAGTTTTTTTTTTTTTTTTTTTAATTCTAAATTATATATTATATTATTATATTTTATATTATATTAGGTATATAATAATATATATATATTTTTGTTTTCTTATTAAAACTCGCAACATAAAAATACTCTCTCGCTCACACGCGCGCGCCGTTGCCCGTTTTCCCCTCGCCCCTTCCTCCGCGCGTGTGAGCCCATAAAGCATATAAGCTTCAAAATCGCGCGTCGTATTTTTATAAAACCAACAGTGTCAGTTGCGAACGGACGCGCGCACGTCGCACGATCAAAGTTACGTGAACTTATATCTCTATTATAGAACATGGCCCGCACGAAGCAGACCGCCCGCAAGTCCACCGGTGGCAAGGCGCCACGCAAGCAGCTGGCCACCAAGGCTGCTCGCAAGAGCGCTCCGGCCACCGGCGGTGTGAAGAAACCTCATCGCTACAGGCCTGGCACGGTCGCACTACGTGAGATCCGTCGCTACCAGAAGAGTACCGAGCTCCTGATCCGCAAGCTGCCTTTCCAGCGGCTAGTGCGCGAGATCGCTCAAGACTTCAAGACCGACCTCCGCTTCCAGAGCTCGGCCGTGATGGCCCTGCAGGAAGCTAGCGAAGCGTACCTGGTGGGACTCTTCGAAGATACCAACCTCTGCGCCATTCACGCCAAACGTGTCACCATCATGCCTAAGGACATCCAGCTCGCGCGCAGGATCAGAGGCGAACGCGCCTAAATCTCGTGTGCGAAAGTCGAGTAACATACATAATATAAGTATTAACTCGAAGCAAAAGGCCCTTTTCAGGGCCACAAAACTTTCATTACCTACCACAATGCGTCTATGAAATTATTGAATACTCAACTTATTATTATACTTACCTACCTACCTACCTACCTACCTACCTATCTATCTATCTAGTATCTATCCATCTGCCAATCATGTAAGAATGGCCGATCAAACGTTAAAGATTTTCGTCAAAGCAAAATAAACCATAACTGCATTGAGTTAGAGCTCAATTTCGTCTGCCCATTCTTATACGGTTAGGTATGTACGATACCCTAAACGTATATCCATCCATTTAAGTGTATTTTGTATGAAATACGTGACGTCATCAAAAGTTTTTTTTTTTTTTTCAAACCATCGATTTACAATAATTATTGTGGGTGCGTTCCGAAATACACTGAGAGCACTGAAAGTCCCCAGTAAAGAGCACTGCCAGTGCTCGCAGTGCTTATAACGGAACAGACACTGTATATTGTATGAAATACTGAATCACGTGACGTCATCGAAAGATATATTTTTTTTTTTTTTTTTTTAAACTTTAATCCATACTTTGAAATGTTTGTCAATGTTAAAAAAAAAAAAGTTTTATGAAGGGAAGCTACCTAGGTACTTAGTTGGTGTCAAATAGGTATGTTTTGGAATAGGCTAGGTTTAGCACGGTAGGTACGCAAGTGCCCTATATACCTACCTAGGTAGTTTACATACTGAGCAGTGGTTGTCTGTTACTCTTGATCGTAAGTGACTACCTACCTGGCTGTAGTGGCTGGATTATGTCACTATTTTAAAGTGATAATAATATTACACAAGGGAACAGCATTTTTGTTGCATGAAATATTATGACTAATATTCTACTTTCTCGGGGTGCTGATTTCAGATCTGAAGTCAGATTGTTTGTAACAGCTTTAGTTTTTGAGATATAATTAAAACGCGTTTTGTAAGAAAAATCAATTTATTTTAAGAAAACCATTAGAAAATCAACCACTACTTATCAAAAAAAATTATTTTATAAGATTTTCTTGCTCACGAGGGCTGTTTTTATTGCTCCAACAATAGTCCGTCATCATGTGAGCATTCCAGTGGCCCTGGTAACGTTCCTCCATAGTTCGAATGTCTTGATGGAACCGTTCCCCTTGTTCTTTACTCAGATCACCAAGATTTTCAGAGAAACGGCCCAAATGGCTGTAGAGGAAGTGTACCTTGATGCTCATATATTACAATCAAGCTGCTGGAAGTGTTACAACATCAGTACTATATGTTCCGCATAGTCAAAGTCCGCAAAAAACAAAGTCATCTTCAGAAAAGAATGAAAGCAATTCTGTCTCTCGGTTACGATAGTATGAAATTCTTGTTTCTGGGGTTAAAAGATTTCTTTGCTTTAATCGAGAAGCTAGAAACTCCGACCAAGGTCTCTGACTGCACTGAGGTATTCCTGATTAAAGGGCTAGAGCTCAGAAGAAATAGCTGAGTTAAAATCAGTTGTCCCACTTTCATCACTTGAAGAAGAGCTTTTTTCTTCTATTTCGTGATCATTTTGTGTAGATGAAGTAGCTTGGGGTACTGGCACATCGCCGGAGTAAAGGACTGGTCAAGTAACAGATAACAAGTTAGGGTAAATCCGTTTCGACCGGTTTCTTTTATTAATCCCGTTTATATCAACCGCACAAAAATAACAATTATCTTGATGATTGGAAGGTTCCTGCCAAATGCCTGCAACATTGGTGTTTGGTACTTAGGTACAATGGGGTATTTTCTTAATCGCCCATAATCTCAAAGACTCCACACAATATGTTTAACATACCATATGAGGGACCCAGTACTTGTCACGGGTGTCCAAAGGGAATCCTAAGTGATCAAAATACACCTGTTTTATGAACTCCGACATACTAGTCTACAATTTTTGTATGTATATTCACCACAGATGTTACAAAAATAGGTGGGATCGTTTTTACAGATCTTTCTCGACGTGGAAATGGTTAAACAAAAAACTTTTTTAAAAAACAGCTCGGTTGTTTTGAAGTTTGAATGTGACTGGTACAAAAATATGTCTGATAGCTGTATCTCAAAAACTAGAGCTGCTAAAGAAAAAATAAGGGTAGATTTGAAATTAGCGACCTCAAATTAGTAAACATCATGCATAAAATTCCATGCAACAAAAAAAAAGTTTAATTTTGTTCCCTTGTGTTATTCATACTCGTAATTATGACCCCCCCCCCCCCCCCCCCCCGCGCCCGCGCCCGCGCGTCTCGCAGCCCCTCCGCACGGGTTGTTGTGTCCCTTTTTCTCTAGTAACGAACAGCGACGACGGCCGAATGCGAAGGCACGAAAACGAAACGTACAACAGATTATTTCGCCGGTCACAAACTATATATAAGCGCGCGCTCTGCTCAGTGTCCCCACCTTAGGGTATTTTCCCCTAGATTTAGGGGATTTTTGAACACTTAGGGGTTTTTTTAGGGTATACAATTATTTAGGGAAATTTTTAGGGGAAAAAAATTTATTAGGGAATTTTTTAGGGAAAGTTTCAACTTTTGGTTCGAATCGGTGACTGCGTGTATCTGAACGTAACTTGGTGTGCCGATTACTTAATTACATTAATTACGACTATGATGTTACATTTCTCTATGGCTAGTACCAAACAAAATATATTTTTCTCTTTCGCGCTCATAGAATTATGTACGTGGAAAGAAGAGATGTCGAATACGAATAAAGCTGCTTTATGTGTGCGAGGTAAACTGGTTTTTATGGATTTATACGTTATGGTTTAGGTATGTACTCTTGTTTGTTTGACTTGGTTGGTTTGACTGTCAGTGTTTATAGTCTGGGTAGTGTGTTTTTCGCGGCAGTCGTAATTCCTTCTTCCATGGTTTTTCGCTTGTTCCAAATGTAGGTCCGCTGTACACCATAAACCATTGTCCTATTAGAGGACAATGATGCCATGTTAACCATGGGTCATTTATAGAGGACTCCTCTATAATTAATGATCTATGGTTAACATAGTTCGAAAAGCTGATGATTGATGATGAGAAAGAATTCTTTTCAAAATCCTCATAGATTTGTGGTAGGCATGTAATATGATCGTTAAATGTTATGTTAGTGACTTATGGCTGCATAATTAGATCTTCACCTTAATAATTGGTCAAAACTTATCTGATGGTAGTGTACCTACTTCCTACATATTATATATAATATGTACCTAACTATATATGGTACAGATGGTATTGATTTAGTAGTTTTTTTAGTTTAATATATTAAAAAAAGTTAAATAAAAGTTCAATGCACTTTCATTTGTGTTTTATTCTTAGAATAAATTTTTTAGGGGAAAACATTTTGAAAAGTGCTTATTTTAGGGGAATTTCACGAGGAGTTAGGGGAAAACCTAAATCAGAGGGTGGCAACACTGGCTCTGCTGATCGGTTCGGTATATTCTGTTCACAGCGGTGTGCGGGGCGCGCGCAGTTCAGTTTTCCAGTTTTGAAGATAGGTAGTTGACACAAGCCTAGAAGATGACCGGTCGCGGTAAAGGTGGAAAGGGATTGGGAAAAGGAGGCGCCAAGCGTCACAGGAAGGTGCTGCGTGACAACATCCAAGGTATCACGAAGCCGGCTATCCGTCGTCTGGCGCGCAGGGGAGGCGTGAAGCGTATATCCGGTCTGATATACGAGGAGACCCGCGGTGTGCTGAAAGTGTTCCTCGAGAACGTGATCCGCGACGCCGTCACCTACACCGAGCACGCCAAGAGGAAGACCGTCACGGCTATGGACGTCGTTTACGCGCTGAAACGTCAGGGTCGCACCCTATACGGTTTCGGAGGTTAAGACTCTATCCAGCATAGAGCTCGCTCTATTTCAATGGAGTAAAGATACCATACAAAAAAAAGGCCCTTTTCAGGGCCGCATATATTTCGATGATTTACTCTCGTGTTTTACTACATAATACATAATTTACTTTTCCACCTTACCCTACATAACTATAGAGCAAGATAAAAGATTCATTGCCTATTAAAACATTACATAAAATAGAATACACAGGTGTATATAATATACCAGCTGACTTGGCTACATAAAAAAAAAAAAAAAAAAATTTGACCTAACTACCTAATGTAGGTACTTTGCAATGTTTAGGTATACTTACGTACTAACTACAAAGGAACGGTAAGGAGGCAAGCAATTAATTAAGGCTTTATTAAATAATAGGTAAGTAGGTAGGTATAATAATTAAACTCCCATTGTTGTGTTGTTAATTTTTATTAGTATGTACTTACTAGGCACCTACCTATTACAAAAATAAGATAAAGTACCTACTGATAGGTTTCTGCTATTCGTTTGATTATAAAATTAACAACTTGGAACCCAGGTCGTGGTTTTTGTCTTAAAAAAAAAATCGAGGATGACAGATATGAGATTTATGCGGGGAATTGAATTGGGTACGTTGGAATAGTGAATAAAATAATAACAATATGGGGTTGTCCTTTAAAGTATAATCAACTAGAGTTACTATCTGAAGCACTCATCAGGGACAGATGTTTCCTTAAATCAACTGAGAAGTACTTACCTAATTATTGTATAAAGTGGAAATAAAAGGGAGGTGTACCTACAGCATCGTCGGTGTTTTTATAATAATTATAAGGAGCCTTGTGGAGGGATTCTCTTACACTAGGTAGGTACTTACTTACTTACTTACTTAATAAAAAGTCCCATTGTTTTTCATAATTTCATTTCTACGTACTTAACTCGAGTAAAAGAAAATGAACATACATAATTACTTACTTACCTAGCAGAGACAGCAATAATAATACTATAGTCACCTAACACTGTTTATGTCGCGTCTCGCGAGTGGTATGGTTTGAATCGAAATGACAATCTAAATATGTAAGTAGAAATATATATTTTTAATATTACGCAACTAAGTAATTAGAGCATGTGTTAATAATAACTAAGTAAATAAAGTTAGTTTTAGTATTATTTTATAGTGGAGTTGTGTATACGGACGGGTACACGGTGAGGAGACGTAGCCGGGCCGCGCCGCGATTCAGCCGCGCGAATTGGCGTCTCAATTTACTTAATATCGGTCTTTTAATGATTATTTGTATTTGAATGAGAGTTCATAAAAGGGACACATTAATTATATTTTTCTATTAAATCGTTACACACCTCGCCTCTACCGAAATAATAAGACCGTCAGCGGGAGACTGCAATTCATACACGGCGAGAGATCGAGTCGTGTTTTACGAGGCTCTACTTCGACCGGGCTAAAGTAGCTCAACATACGACTCAGTATAGAGATGAGTGATTATATATATAGGGTAGAATCTCAGTTTTTAATTTGGCATAGTTTTTGGTGATTAATGCATCGTTTTATAGAGTAAAATGGGTTTTAAACGGGACCCGAGGTACGCGTCTAGCGGTGTATCGAATTTAAAGATCGATCGCTCCGCGTACACTGATGTGATGCGCGATTGAATGATGCCACTACACGGGCAGGCTCAAGACAAAACGACACGGTCGTTACAAATGGTGGAAAATTGAAATGGGATTATATAATTTTGTTTTAATCCGATGCATGCTAGTGAAAAGTTGTAAGTATTCGTACGGGAAAATGTCTAGCGACATCGCGGTTCTCCTTACGGTATAGCCACGAGCCTTACTGCCAACAGCGACATCGTGCGGCGTATATCTCTCGGTTTGTTTTGCGTAAAAAAAAGCAACTTTGCTTCCCCTCTGTGTTTTGTTTTGCGTGTTAAAAAATAATCAAAGAATATGTCCGACACCGCAGTAGCATCCGAAGCGCCAGCCCCGGCGACGCCCGCGAAGAAGACTAAGGCATCCGCGGTCGCCGGCGGCGCCGCCGCCAAGAAGCCGAAAGCGAAGCCCACCCACCCGAAAACGTCCGAGATGGTGAACAGCGCCATCAAGGAGCTCAAGGAGAGGAGCGGCTCGTCGCTGCAGGCGATCAAGAAGTACATCGCCGCCCAGTACAAGGTCGACGCGGAGAAGATGGCTCCTTTCATCAGGAAGTACCTCAAGAGCGCCGTCGAGTCCGGCGCGCTCATCCAGACCAAGGGCAAGGGCGCCTCCGGCTCGTTCAAGCTCGAGTCCAAGTCGGCCGCGTCCAAGAAGCCCGCCGGCGGCAAGGGCGCCGTCGCGTCCGCCGCCACCGCGCGCGCGAAGAAGTCCGCCGTCGCGACCGCCGCCGCCGCCGCCAAGAAGAAGGCTGCCGCCGCGGCCGCCTCGTCGCCCTCTAAGGCGAAGACCGCCGCCGCTACCGCACGCGACAAGAAGGCCGCCGCGGCCAAGAGGAAGAAGCCCGCCGTCGCGAAGAAGGCCTCCGCCGCCGCGTCCCCGGCCAAGGCCAAGGGCGCCGCCTCCAAGGCGAAGAAGACCGCCAAGCCGCCGACGAAGAAGCCCAAGGCGCCGAAACCGAAGAAGGCCGCGCCCAAGTCGAAACCCGCCGCCAAGAAGGCCGCCGCCGCCAAAAAGTAAGCGAAGCTTCACTGTCGGCTGCCGCCTGCCTCCGGCGAACCGCTCGCTCGCTATTCGCCGCCGCTCCCGCCCGCCGAAGAAGCTGGCCCCGCCGCGCCGCGCCGGCGCGAAGATGCGCGCGTTCGAGTTCCGCGTGCGGCTTCACAACCGCAACAATAAAAAGCCCTTTTCAGGGCTAACATATCTTTCCTATATGACTACCGAAAAGAAAACAAACGCTTCATTTCATTTATTTACCTATCAACATACAACACAGTACAACAAAAAAAAAAAAAAACCTCTACGATCGGATAAAACTGGTAGCGTAGGTACCTACTTACCTCACTAGGTACAAAAATAAAATAAAATACAAACATGCAAGTACTTACATAGTACGTACTTAATACTTACTAGGTACGTCGAATTTTTCAATTATTAATTACACACAATAATTATGATACATACACATACACACACGCACTATGATAATACCTAAATAATCATTAATATTAAGTACAAAAAAAAAAACAAAACAAACCCGCCCGAACCCGATCCCGATTCGCTCGCTCACTCAATCCATCGCGATCGCGGTCGATCGGTGATCGCTATAATATTTTATTATAGGTAAGGACCTTGTTGCAGCGGTTCGTTTTAGCGCAGAACGGGCATGGGAATTTTGAAGAAATAGATCTTGATTTGTATTAATTTAATTTGTATTATATAAATATTAAAATTAAATGTAGGTACAAATTACAAACTGTCACAGCGGAGCGAAATTGTTGAATTGTCAGAACTCAGAAGCAATGTCAAAGTCTAAGTTTAATAATTGTTTTTGGCCGGACGGGCGGCTCCGGGTTCTTAGTGGTCCATCGCCAGTGGCGCCATCATACCTATTTATATTATGTTTATGTTAGCTATCACTGATTTTTGAAAATAATCGTAAATTTTGCGAAAAATGCGACGTTGCCGCATCGCTGACGCCTCGAGTCCACCACCATGCAACGTCGCGTTTTTATCTATGCAAGCTCTTAAAACATTGAAAATATAAAATACCTACATACTTAATGTAAAAAAAAAAAAAAAAAAATTAGGTACCTAAACATGTACGAGTACAGTAGAGGTACCTACATAGTCATTTAGAGAGACAGAAGACTTTTTCTGCGAAAATAAAAAATATTGCTAAGTACATAAATATGGACGTACTTACCTACTGTTAGTAGGTAAAAGTCAGTAGGTACCTATGTATATTGAACCAAAATTTACCTATGTACCACCTACCCAGTGTAGGTGTCTTACAGTCATGTTTAAATTATCTTGATTTTTCTAAAACGGGATTACGGGATTCGAGTCGAATAACATGCATGAAATTTTTTAATGTTTTTTTTGTTTTTTTAAACTGCCTCTGATACCTCTCAGGTTATCACTGAAAAAAAAAAAAAAAAAAACCTGCATACTCTGTGGTTCTATGTAGGTACCATTTTATTTTATTTTATTGAAAAGGTACCTACACAAAACAGGTTGCAACCAACACATCGACAAAATACAAGCAATTAAAAACAGGATCCAAGTTACAACCCTAATTATGTATACACAACATTATCTAGGAAAAGTCTATTGAAATTAGGTAGACAAAACTAATTTTCTAAAACGCGACGTTGCCGCTTCGATGTATCTTCGAGTCCAACATGCAACGTCGCGTTTTCGCTAAACAAAACGTGGCCGCTGGTCTCGCCGCGATCCCCACCTTAATACGGAGCGTGGTTCGACTATATAGAGTAGACTGCTGTCGGCTGTTTTTTAAAGTACTCCCATATCGCCACTCGCGTGTACGCTACCGTACGCGCATTATTCTCGTTTTTGATCGTTTTAAAACTCCTAATCAACAATGTCCGGTCGTGGCAAAGGCGGCAAAGTCAAGGGAAAGGTCAAGTCTCGCTCCAACCGTGCCGGTCTACAGTTCCCCGTCGGACGTATTCACAGGCTGCTGAGGAAGGGCAACTACGCCGAACGCGTCGGTGCCGGCGCGCCCGTTTACCTCGCGGCCGTGATGGAGTACCTGGCCGCTGAAGTGCTCGAGTTGGCCGGTAACGCGGCACGTGACAACAAGAAGACCAGGATCATTCCCAGGCATCTTCAACTGGCCATCCGCAACGACGAGGAACTGAACAAGCTTCTCTCCGGCGTGACTATCGCACAGGGTGGCGTGCTGCCGAACATACAAGCCGTCCTGTTGCCCAAGAAGACCGAGAAGAAGGCCTAAGTGTACCTTAGCAATCATCGGTGATCGCCATCTATTTCTACCAAGAAATAAATAAAAGGCCCTTTTCAGGGCCACAAAACTTTTCCAAATATTACTACACAACATGCTTAATAGCGTACATTTTTTTTTTTTTTTTTTTACTAATTAATTAACAGGTAAGTACCTACCTACCTACATACCTACCTGAGTCAAGCCAGTAGTAGTTATCTAGTTAGACATAATAAAAAAAATAAAAAATAAAGACTTCGAAAATACTGGAACCCAGACATTGATGGTACTTAAGTAATGTAAAAAAAAAAAAAAAACCAGCTCTTTTCCTGCCTGCCGTTAAATAGGGATGATGACAACTCATTCAAATACTACCTACCTACCTACCTACCTACCTAGTACCTACCTACCTACCTATTGAAAACGAGCATCTAATATGGAATTTTGAGTTTGTATGAAATACATAGACATAGTGACGTCATCATAATAATCAAAGCACTTTTCTCTTTTTTTTTTTTTTTTTTCTCTCTATAATCTATAGTTTAAACCGAGGATGTGGATTTTAGGTTGGTACCCTAGTTAATAATATTATTATAATATTGATTAATAATTAATCAGTAAGGATAAATTTATTTATGACATCTAAGGCATCATTCTGTGACTTACGGCCTACTTAATAGTATTATTATTATTAGGTGTCTATTTTGAAAATATTACTATGTACATAATTTTGTCTGTGGTCCCGAAATAGTAAAATTATAATTTATATACCTAAACTGCCTGCACCAACCACCCTAATAATATTATTATTTTTATTATTTTAACGATTGTGCTTAGCCAAGTGATATTAAATTAATACCTACCTACTGATTGTACTATAATTACGTGTTAATGCGTAGATTATATTATTAAAGAAGTTAGGTTTTTTTTTTCCATCCGCGCGGGGCGAGGGGCTCGCGTTGGTGACGTCACGTCGCACTCGCTCCCCTCCCTCGTGCACCTCTATACCGTTCAACGATTGGTTGAATTCATCTAGACCGCTCGCCTGCAGCCATCGGTCGTTACCGCTGAGAAAGTGACAAAACTCGCACAGCGGGACTTTTCTGGTCACAATATAACTCGGTCTACGGCACAGCGGTCGCGTTGTTACCCAGTGTATTGTTATATTATCTCATAGCATCTCTTACCTACTTGCTACAACATGCCACCCAAGACGAGCGGTAAGGCAGCCAAGAAATCCGGCAAGGCCCAGAAGAACATCTCGAAGTCTGACAAAAAGAAGAAGAAGCATAAGAGGAAAGAGAGCTACGCCATCTACATCTACAAGGTGCTCAAGCAGGTCCACCCCGACACCGGTATCTCCAGTAAGGCTATGTCGATCATGAACTCCTTCGTGAACGACATATTCGAGCGCATCGCCGCCGAGGCCTCTCGTCTCGCCCACTACAACAAGAGGTCGACGATCACCTCCAGGGAGGTGCAGACATCTGTGAGACTGCTGCTGCCCGGAGAGCTGGCCAAGCACGCGGTCAGTGAAGGCACCAAGGCCGTCACCAAGTACACCAGCTCGAAGTGAGGAGCTCAATCAAGATTGTCTTCCTCGTTCGTTCAACCGAACGAGACGCAAACAAACAAAAGGCCCTTTTCAGGGCCACAAAATTATTCCTCTTGCACACTGTACCTACAGTGATTCGTCACAATACAGCATTGATAAATAATGATTATTATTGTAATCATGATTAATAATAATAATAATTAATTACATCTCCTAAACTCCGATCATCCTAATCATTTACTTTAATCGATAGTTTAAAATAAAACTAAAAGGGACGTGGATATACCTACCTCTATTTACCTAATCATATAGGTAATATTCAGTAAAAAAAAAAAAAAAAAAAAAATTGACCTGATGTCAAATACCCAATTAAGAAAGTACTTACTAAAGTACCTAATAGGTCGCGAGGCGCATGCCTAAATACGTACATACTGGGTGTGTTCCGAAATACACTGCGAGCACTGTAAGTCCCCAGTAAGAGCACTGTACAGTGCTCGCAGTGCTTATATCGGAACACCCACACTATGTACCTACCTAATATTTAAAAAAAAAAAAAAGAGTAGCAACTTATCAAAACTTGTATGAAATTCTGAGTCATGCGAAATGCGAAAGTGTGTTTGTTTGTTGGTCGGTCAGCTAGTAAGCTATGCACATGCGTACCTATGACCTTGTTTTTTCTGTCTAGTGGAAACTTAATAATATAATACTACTCTCATTAACTCATTACCTACCTACTATATTTTTATAACGTTTTCAGTTTTTTTTTTTTTTTTTTTAATTCTAAATTATATATTATATTATTATATTTTATATTATATTAGGTATATAATAATATATATATATTTTTGTTTTCTTATTAAAACTCGCAACATAAAAATACTCTCTCGCTCACACGCGCGCGCCGTTGCCCGTTTTCCCCTCGCCCCTTCCTCCGCGCGTGTGAGCCCATAAAGCATATAAGCTTCAAAATCGCGCGTCGTATTTTTATAAAACCAACAGTGTCAGTTGCGAACGGACGCGCGCACGTCGCACGATCAAAGTTACGTGAACTTATATCTCTATTATAGAACATGGCCCGCACGAAGCAGACCGCCCGCAAGTCCACCGGTGGCAAGGCGCCACGCAAGCAGCTGGCCACCAAGGCTGCTCGCAAGAGCGCTCCGGCCACCGGCGGTGTGAAGAAACCTCATCGCTACAGGCCTGGCACGGTCGCACTACGTGAGATCCGTCGCTACCAGAAGAGTACCGAGCTCCTGATCCGCAAGCTGCCTTTCCAGCGGCTAGTGCGCGAGATCGCTCAAGACTTCAAGACCGACCTCCGCTTCCAGAGCTCGGCCGTGATGGCCCTGCAGGAAGCTAGCGAAGCGTACCTGGTGGGACTCTTCGAAGATACCAACCTCTGCGCCATTCACGCCAAACGTGTCACCATCATGCCTAAGGACATCCAGCTCGCGCGCAGGATCAGAGGCGAACGCGCCTAAATCTCGTGTGCGAAAGTCGAGTAACATACATAATATAAGTATTAACTCGAAGCAAAAGGCCCTTTTCAGGGCCACAAAACTTTCATTACCTACCACAATGCGTCTATGAAATTATTGAATACTCAACTTATTATTATACTTACCTACCTACCTACCTACCTACCTACCTATCTATCTATCTAGTATCTATCCATCTGCCAATCATGTAAGAATGGCCGATCAAACGTTAAAGATTTTCGTCAAAGCAAAATAAACCATAACTGCATTGAGTTAGAGCTCAATTTCGTCTGCCCATTCTTATACGGTTAGGTATGTACGATACCCTAAACGTATATCCATCCATTTAAGTGTATTTTGTATGAAATACGTGACGTCATCAAAAGTTTTTTTTTTTTTTTCAAACCATCGATTTACAATAATTATTGTGGGTGCGTTCCGAAATACACTGAGAGCACTGAAAGTCCCCAGTAAAGAGCACTGCCAGTGCTCGCAGTGCTTATAACGGAACAGACACTGTATATTGTATGAAATACTGAATCACGTGACGTCATCGAAAGATATATTTTTTTTTTTTTTTTTTTAAACTTTAATCCATACTTTGAAATGTTTGTCAATGTTAAAAAAAAAAAAGTTTTATGAAGGGAAGCTACCTAGGTACTTAGTTGGTGTCAAATAGGTATGTTTTGGAATAGGCTAGGTTTAGCACGGTAGGTACGCAAGTGCCCTATATACCTACCTAGGTAGTTTACATACTGAGCAGTGGTTGTCTGTTACTCTTGATCGTAAGTGACTACCTACCTGGCTGTAGTGGCTGGATTATGTCACTATTTTAAAGTGATAATAATATTAATTATTCATACTCGTAATTATGACCCCCCCCCCCCCCCCCCCGCGCCCGCGCCCGCGCGTCTCGCAGCCCCTCCGCACGGGTTGTTGTGTCCCTTTTTCTCTAGTAACGAACAGCGACGACGGCCGAATGCGAAGGCACGAAAACGAAACGTACAACAGATTATTTCGCCGGTCACAAACTATATATAAGCGCGCGCTCTGCTGATCGGTTCGGTATATTCTGTTCACAGCGGTGTGCGGGGCGCGCGCAGTTCAGTTTTCCAGTTTTGAAGATAGGTAGTTGACACAAGCCTAGAAGATGACCGGTCGCGGTAAAGGTGGAAAGGGATTGGGAAAAGGAGGCGCCAAGCGTCACAGGAAGGTGCTGCGTGACAACATCCAAGGTATCACGAAGCCGGCTATCCGTCGTCTGGCGCGCAGGGGAGGCGTGAAGCGTATATCCGGTCTGATATACGAGGAGACCCGCGGTGTGCTGAAAGTGTTCCTCGAGAACGTGATCCGCGACGCCGTCACCTACACCGAGCACGCCAAGAGGAAGACCGTCACGGCTATGGACGTCGTTTACGCGCTGAAACGTCAGGGTCGCACCCTATACGGTTTCGGAGGTTAAGACTCTATCCAGCATAGAGCTCGCTCTATTTCAATGGAGTAAAGATACCATACAAAAAAAAGGCCCTTTTCAGGGCCGCATATATTTCGATGATTTACTCTCGTGTTTTACTACATAATACATAATTTACTTTTCCACCTTACCCTACATAACTATAGAGCAAGATAAAAGATTCATTGCCTATTAAAACATTACATAAAATAGAATACACAGGTGTATATAATATACCAGCTGACTTGGCTACATAAAAAAAAAAAAAAAAAAATTTGACCTAACTACCTAATGTAGGTACTTTGCAATGTTTAGGTATACTTACGTACTAACTACAAAGGAACGGTAAGGAGGCAAGCAATTAATTAAGGCTTTATTAAATAATAGGTAAGTAGGTAGGTATAATAATTAAACTCCCATTGTTGTGTTGTTAATTTTTATTAGTATGTACTTACTAGGCACCTACCTATTACAAAAATAAGATAAAGTACCTACTGATAGGTTTCTGCTATTCGTTTGATTATAAAATTAACAACTTGGAACCCAGGTCGTGGTTTTTGTCTTAAAAAAAAAATCGAGGATGACAGATATGAGATTTATGCGGGGAATTGAATTGGGTACGTTGGAATAGTGAATAAAATAATAACAATATGGGGTTGTCCTTTAAAGTATAATCAACTAGAGTTACTATCTGAAGCACTCATCAGGGACAGATGTTTCCTTAAATCAACTGAGAAGTACTTACCTAATTATTGTATAAAGTGGAAATAAAAGGGAGGTGTACCTACAGCATCGTCGGTGTTTTTATAATAATTATAAGGAGCCTTGTGGAGGGATTCTCTTACACTAGGTAGGTACTTACTTACTTACTTACTTAATAAAAAGTCCCATTGTTTTTCATAATTTCATTTCTACGTACTTAACTCGAGTAAAAGAAAATGAACATACATAATTACTTACTTACCTAGCAGAGACAGCAATAATAATACTATAGTCACCTAACACTGTTTATGTCGCGTCTCGCGAGTGGTATGGTTTGAATCGAAATGACAATCTAAATATGTAAGTAGAAATATATATTTTTAATATTACGCAACTAAGTAATTAGAGCATGTGTTAATAATAACTAAGTAAATAAAGTTAGTTTTAGTATTATTTTATAGTGGAGTTGTGTATACGGACGGGTACACGGTGAGGAGACGTAGCCGGGCCGCGCCGCGATTCAGCCGCGCGAATTGGCGTCTCAATTTACTTAATATCGGTCTTTTAATGATTATTTGTATTTGAATGAGAGTTCATAAAAGGGACACATTAATTATATTTTTCTATTAAATCGTTACACACCTCGCCTCTACCGAAATAATAAGACCGTCAGCGGGAGACTGCAATTCATACACGGCGAGAGATCGAGTCGTGTTTTACGAGGCTCTACTTCGACCGGGCTAAAGTAGCTCAACATACGACTCAGTATAGAGATGAGTGATTATATATATAGGGTAGAATCTCAGTTTTTAATTTGGCATAGTTTTTGGTGATTAATGCATCGTTTTATAGAGTAAAATGGGTTTTAAACGGGACCCGAGGTACGCGTCTAGCGGTGTATCGAATTTAAAGATCGATCGCTCCGCGTACACTGATGTGATGCGCGATTGAATGATGCCACTACACGGGCAGGCTCAAGACAAAACGACACGGTCGTTACAAATGGTGGAAAATTGAAATGGGATTATATAATTTTGTTTTAATCCGATGCATGCTAGTGAAAAGTTGTAAGTATTCGTACGGGAAAATGTCTAGCGACATCGCGGTTCTCCTTACGGTATAGCCACGAGCCTTACTGCCAACAGCGACATCGTGCGGCGTATATCTCTCGGTTTGTTTTGCGTAAAAAAAAGCAACTTTGCTTCCCCTCTGTGTTTTGTTTTGCGTGTTAAAAAATAATCAAAGAATATGTCCGACACCGCAGTAGCATCCGAAGCGCCAGCCCCGGCGACGCCCGCGAAGAAGACTAAGGCATCCGCGGTCGCCGGCGGCGCCGCCGCCAAGAAGCCGAAAGCGAAGCCCACCCACCCGAAAACGTCCGAGATGGTGAACAGCGCCATCAAGGAGCTCAAGGAGAGGAGCGGCTCGTCGCTGCAGGCGATCAAGAAGTACATCGCCGCCCAGTACAAGGTCGACGCGGAGAAGATGGCTCCTTTCATCAGGAAGTACCTCAAGAGCGCCGTCGAGTCCGGCGCGCTCATCCAGACCAAGGGCAAGGGCGCCTCCGGCTCGTTCAAGCTCGAGTCCAAGTCGGCCGCGTCCAAGAAGCCCGCCGGCGGCAAGGGCGCCGTCGCGTCCGCCGCCACCGCGCGCGCGAAGAAGTCCGCCGTCGCGACCGCCGCCGCCGCCGCCAAGAAGAAGGCTGCCGCCGCGGCCGCCTCGTCGCCCTCTAAGGCGAAGACCGCCGCCGCTACCGCACGCGACAAGAAGGCCGCCGCGGCCAAGAGGAAGAAGCCCGCCGTCGCGAAGAAGGCCTCCGCCGCCGCGTCCCCGGCCAAGGCCAAGGGCGCCGCCTCCAAGGCGAAGAAGACCGCCAAGCCGCCGACGAAGAAGCCCAAGGCGCCGAAACCGAAGAAGGCCGCGCCCAAGTCGAAACCCGCCGCCAAGAAGGCCGCCGCCGCCAAAAAGTAGCGAAGCTTCACTGTCGGCTGCCGCCTGCCTCCGCGAACCGCTCGCTCGCTATTCGCCCGCCGCTCCGCCCGCCGAAGAAGCTGGCCCCGCCGCGCCGCGCCGGCGCGAAGATGCGCGCGTTCGAGTTCCGCGTGCGGCTTCACAACCGCAACAATAAAAAGCCCTTTTCAGGGCTAACATATCTTTCCTATATGACTACCGAAAAGAAAACAAACGCTTCATTTCATTTATTTTACCTATCAACATACAACACAGTACAACAAAAAAAAAAAAAAAACCTCTACGATCCGGATAAAACTGGTAGCGTTGGTACCTACTTACCTCACTAGGTACAAAAAATAAAATAAAATACAAACATGCAAGTACTACATAGTACGTACTTAATACTTACTAGGTACGTCGAATTTTTCAATTATTAATACACACAATAATTATGATACATACACATACACACACGCACTATGATAATACCTAAATAATCATTAATATTAAGTACAAAAAAAAAAACAAAACAAACCCGCCCGAACCCGATCCCGATTCGCTCGCTCACTCAATCCATCGCGATCGCGGTCGATCGGTGATCGCTATAATATTTTATTATAGGATAGGACCTTGTTGCAGCGGTTCGTTTTAGCGCAGAACGGGCATGGGAATTTTGAAGAAATAGATCTTGATTTGTATTATTTAAATTGTATTATATAAATATTAAAATTAAATGTAGGTACAAATTACAAACTGTCACAGCGGAGCCGAAATTGTTGAATTGTCAGAACTCAGAAGCAATGTCAAAGTCTAAGTTTAATAATTGTTTTTGGCCGGACGGGCGGCTCCGGGTCTT
>OU785222.1:21638093-21639543 GCA_917051295.2 Erebia ligea | reverse complement strand
AAGCTTGGAGTGCGGAAGCGCTTGAGTGCACTTCAGAGGGGCTTCGCACAGAAAATGACCAAGTCATACAGAACCGTCTCCCTGAACTCGGCACTGATTCTGGCAGGGATACTCCCCTTAGATCTTAGGGTCCGAGAGGCAGCGGCTTTGTACGAGGCAAAAAGGGAAGTGTCGCAGCGTGTGCTCGGGGACAGGGAGATGGAGAGGAGAGTGCCATGTTCTACACAACCCCATCCGGCAGAACAGATTTACCTGCAATTTACTGGCCTGGTGGACCGAGAAGACCTTGAGAGAAACAATACTCAAGCGGTGCGCATCTTTACCGATGGCAGTAAAATCGACGGAAAAGTGGGGGCCTCGCTTTCCATATGGAATCGAGAGGCCGAAACCAAAGCCGTTAAGCTAAGGTTGGGTGCGCACTGCTCGGTCTACCAGGCTGAGCTTCTTGCCCTGGATAGAGCTGTCTCTATCGCGACGAAGCGCCCAGAAACCTCCATCGGCATATACACTGACTCAAGATCTTCCCTTGAGTCGGTGGTCGGGCGCAAATCCCTCCACCCCTTGGTAGTAAATATCGTTGGCAATTTGAAAATTTGTCACACCCAGAACAAGGAAGTCTCCCTGTTCTGGGTGAAAGCGCATGCGGGGTTGGAGGGTAACGAAAGAGCCGATCAGCTCGCGAAAGAGGCAGCTCTAGGCCTGAAGAAGAGGCCGGACTATGACCGGTGTCCGGTTTCATTCGTCAAGCGACTGCTCCGCGAGGAGTCGCTTGACGAATGGAACAGGCGGTATACATCGGAGGAAACCGCCAGCACCACGAAAGCATTTCTCCCGGATGTACGGTTCGCCCATCGAGTGGTCAAGCACATCGACCACAACATGGTGCTCTCCCAAGTGTTGACAGGTCATGGAGGTTTTGCGGAGTACCTGCACAGGTTCAAACGCAAGGACAACCCAAGCTGCGTCTGTGATGACAGTGCATCAGAATCGATCCTTCATCTTCTGATGGACTGCCCACAGCATATAGCGGCTCGAGAAGATCTGCAGCAGAAATTGCAAATGAATCTGTGCAGGGGTTCCGTACCCACCATTCTGGGCGAAGCAACTGGCCGTGAAGCCTTTATAAAATATGCCTGCAAAATAGCAAAGATCGCTATTGCCAGAAACAGAGCGGTGGATAGAGATGCATAGTTCGCCCAATATGATGAGCATATAAAGACGATACTTGCATATAAATCGCACCGCTTTGTTCCTCGCAAAAGCCAGAAAGATTAAAATTAGATTATTGGATGGTAAAATAAAAAATTAGATTAGAAATAAAATTAATAATAAAATATATATCAAACAGGCACTACAATAATACAATGGCAAGAAACGGCCCTTTCTATAAAAGGGGACAAAAGCATAATTTAATAAAAAAAAAAAAAAAAAAAAAAAAAAAAACCTAACC
>OU785222.1:21553093-21635593 GCA_917051295.2 Erebia ligea | reverse complement strand
CTGTTCACCGGCACTAGCGACCTGCGAAAGAAAAACAAAATTTTAAATTTTTCCATTTTCACAAAAATTTCGACTTAGAAAAATTTCAACAAAAAACTAAAAAGTAGTAAAATCTTCCAAATTTTCCGCATTTTCCGGCTCGGGCGAGGCCTGCACGCGAGCGATCGCGCGCGCGGCACCGTGCGACCACTTTCCGCGAATTTTCCGCTGCGAAAAACGCTAAAACGGGCCCACCCACCCGCCCAATTGTCGCAGACAAGGTGCCGGGGAGCAGTCCCATAGGGAGAGCCGAAAGCTGTTTCTTCCCTTTTAGTATTAAAATAACTGACATATCTGACAAATTGAGACTGCAGTTGTGTACCTGACGGTAAGGAGAACCCCTTACACCTCCTTACCACCCTTTTGACCTAGGTTTGAACCTGGGAACACCTTGCACTCTCAAAATAATCTAAAAATTCAAAGACCGTTTTATCGATACTTATTGACTTTAGGCAACCTTGTACACTGCCCTAACTAACTTTTAACTAAGCTAAGTATCTTTTGACCTAGGCAGACTTTACACTGCCTAATTTAGATAGTTACTACTTTTAACTAGTTTTAAGCATTTTAGACTGGGCAGCCTTACACTGCCCATTTAGTTTAATTTTAGTTGACTAAGGAAGGCACTATACACCTTCGAAATCAGCTGAAATTATTATAGGCTCTATACACCTTATAAGTGATTTGACTTTGATAGGTTAGGTTAGTACACAATTTGTATCCATATCCCGCCGATACAAAATGCTGGGCTTAAGAACACCCACAAAACCAATGACACAGGGTCCAGAAGTTGGGAAAGAACCGCTTGCGGAACAGATGACCGAGCTCCAGCTCACGCAGTCACCGGAAGTGGAAGTGGCTGCAAGCGGCTCCGGTCTGCCTCCTTCGGAAGACGGTGCAGTGAGCCCCCCCAAACCGAATTCGCGGGACACGCCGCCGCAAGCCGACGATCCTGCGTCTCGGAAAAAGGTGGCGTCGTTGAACCAGACGTACCAGACGTTTACCTCCCCGGGGTCTGGAACAAGTAATCCTAAAGGGAGGGTTGCGGAAGCGAAGGCGTGCCTCATAAAGGCAAAGCTCCAGCTTAACAACTCCCGCAACCTTAAAGCTGAAATAAAGACGGAGGTACTTCAGGCCATTGAAAAGCTATACAGGCTTGTGAAGGAGGCAGAGACGGCGAGGCCTCAGACTGCCACAACTGGAGCTGACAAAGGCAAGGCAAAGGCCAAGGAGCCGCCTAAGAAGCAAGAAAACGCTGTCGATCTAGCCCAAAAACTGGATGCGTATCACAAAAAAGTTATGGATGAACTACGTCACCAGAGGGAGTTGGCAGTTACATCCAGTCAGGACGTGGGTGCCATAAAGGAGCAAATGGTGAGGCTAAACGAGGACATGCAGGAAAGGACTGCCACATATGCGAATGTGGCAGCAGGCGCTCCCAAGAGACGTGGCCCTGAAGTCGCACTGCACTCGGTGGTGGTCTCGGCGAAAGACGAGACCACCACTGGAGAGGAGGTGCTGGCCCAAATAAGAGAGGCAGTAAACGCCAAGGACGGATGGGTCAAAGTCGACAGGGTTCGCAAAGCCAAGGATAGGAAGGTGATCGTGGGGTGCAGCTCCGTAGAAGAGAGGGAAAAAATAAAGGAGCGACTCAAAAGGGCCGGCGACGGACTTAACGTGGAAGAGATCCAGAACAAGGACCCTCTTCTGGTACTCAGGGACGTTCTCCAGTATAATAGCGATGAAGACATCAAGAACGCCCTGAGGAATCAGAACAGGAGTCTGTTCGAGGGCATTGGCAAAGATGACCGTCTGGAAATTAGATTCAGACGGAAAGCTAGGAACCCCCACGCAAGCCATGTCGTCATTAGAGTGGCTCCCAAATTGTGGCAACGAATGATCGAGGCAGAAGCGGTCCACATTGACCTACAGAGGGTCCGTGTGGCGGACTACTCGCCGATTGTACAGTGTTCTCTCTGCCTCGGTTATGGGCACGGAAGAAGGTTCTGCAAGGGAACAGTAACTAAGTGCAGCCACTGCGGGGGCTCACACATGAAGACGGACTGTGCTGACTGGCTCGCCAACGTGGCACCCAAGTGCTGTAATTGCACCCAAGCCAAGCTGGAGCAGACAAACCATAATGCGTTTAGTCAAGAATGCCCAGTAAGGCGTAAATGGGACGCATTGGCTCGGGCCAGTATAGCATATTGCTAAAGGCACCACTAGTAACTCTACGCAGTCAAGAACAGCACAGACTAAATTCCAAAGAATGGACGATCCCAAACCCTACTCCTACTCCGTATTTCAAGCAAACCTCCAGAGGAAGGAACTCGCCACACAAGAACTGATGATGGAGGCCAACGATAGGAAGGTTGCGATAGCACTGATACAGGAGCCGTATGTGGGGGGAATAGGTAGAATGAAAGACTACACAGGTGTGCGAATCTACCAGAACACTAACAGGGGAGAGGGCACCATCAAAGCTGCCATCGCCGTGTTCGACAAAGACCTGGTAGTCACGCAGAACACAGCACTTACCACAAACAACATCACAGTGGTAAGTATAAAAACCAAAGCCTGGGAGATAAGCGTAGTCTCATTCTACCTAGAACCCAACCAACCCATCGAGCCATACTTGGATCAACTGAGGAAGATATTGGGAGAAATGGGGCCTTACACACTAGTGGGGGGCGATGCGAACGCCAAAAACACCTGGTGGGGAAGCATCAACCCGGACCGTCGAGGAGAGGCGATGGCTGCAGCCCTTGATGAACTGGATCTGCAAGTGCTAAACCAAGGTTATACCCCGACCTTCGACACAGTTAGGGGCAATAAAACGTTCTCAAGCTGTGTCGATATAACAACGTGCTCATCGGACATGTTGGATTTAGTAGACGACTGGGAGGTGGATGATAGTGTGACTAGCTCCGATCATAACACCATAACTTTCAAAATTTATCTAACAAAAGCAAAAGGCGTTTTAATAAACCGGACAACTAGAATTTTTAACACCAAAAAAGCTAATTGGATCGAGTTTCATGCGAAATTAGTTCAATTATTGGCTGAAAATTACATTAATAAAATAGAAATTGAAGAAATTAAAGATAGAATAGAATTAGACCAAATTATAGAAAAATATACTAATATAATTATAACAGTGTGTAAAGAAACTATTCCTAGTAAGAAAAATATTGAAAAACTCAACTTACCTTGGTGGAACGAAGAGCTAGCCACGCTGAAACAGGAAGTCGTCACGAAGAGGCGCCGCATCCGTTGCGCTGCGCAGGTCCGAAGAGCGAAAGTTGTCCAGGAGTACCTGCAAAGTAAAGAGACATATGAATCGTTGGCCAAGAAAGCACAAATCGCGAGCTGGAAGGCATTCTGCGATAGACAGGACAAGGAGGGACTCTGGGACGGTATTTATAGGGTTCTAAATAGAACAGCCAGAAGACAGGAGGACCTGCCCTTAACACAAAATGGCAAAACTTATGACCTCAGAGAGTCGGCCAAGATGTTGGCGGATACATTCTACCCCGAAGACCTTGGGAAGGATGACAACGCAGATCACCGGCGGATGAGAGAAGCAGCTGAGCAAGTAAACGATGGGATACAAAATGAAGTTTTGGACCCACCGTTTACCTCTGCAGAATTACACAGCGCAGTCACAAGCTTCAACCCCAAAAAGGCCCCGGGTTTAGACGGGCTTGCACCAGATATCTGCCAGTACGTAATCACCCGAGAACCCGATGCATTCCTAGCCCTGGCGAACAAATGCCTGGAGTTGAACCACTTCCCAACAATCTGGAAGGAGGCGACCGTCGTAGTTCTTCGCAAACCGGCTAGGGAAGATTACACAAACCCTAAAGCCTACCGACCGATAGGTCTATTGCCGGTTCTGGGCAAGATCCTGGAGAAGATGCTGGTTACTCGAATTAAATTCCACATCCTTCCCGGACTCAGTACTCGCCAGTATGGCTTCATGCCACAAAGAAGCACCGAAGACGCCCTCTATGTCCTCATGAAACAAATTAAAGGAAAACTAAAGGACAAGAAAATCATCACGATGATTTCATTGGACATAGAGGGAGCCTTCGATAGTGCGTGGTGGCCGGCAATTAGGCTTCGACTGGCTGAGGAAAGGTGTCCGGGAAACATAAGACGGCTAATCGATAGCTATCTCCAGGATCGCAAAGTTAGGGTGAGATACGCTGGGGTTGAGCACGTCAAAAGTACAACAAAGGGGTGCGTCCAGGGTTCAATCGGAGGGCCGATTCTTTGGAATCTCCTTCTGGATCCGCTGCTGAGCGGCTTGGAGAAGCGAGGCGACTATTGTCAGGCTTTTGCCGACGATGTCGTCCTCGTTTTTGATGGGGACACGGGACTTGAGGTTTCCAGAAAGGCCAACGCGGCACTCGCCTATGTGCAGGAGTGGGGAGTCAGAAATAAGCTCAAATTTGCACCACATAAAACTAAAGCTATGGTGATTACCAAAAGATTAAAGTATGACTCGCCACTCCTGACCATGGGGGGAATCCACGTTGAGCTCACAGGGGAGATAAAAGTCTTGGGGCTCACCATAGACAAAGGCCTTACATTCAATGCGCACGCGGCCAATACCTGCAAAAAGGTACAGGCCATCTACAAACAGCTGTGCAGGGCCGCTAAAGTGAGTTGGGGTCTCCATCCCCCGGTCGTTAAGACAATATATACGGCGGTAGTGGAGCCGATTGTCTTATATGCGGCGAGTGCATGGGCGCCGGCAACCAAAAAGCTGGGAGTTCAGAAACAGCTAAACGCCATCCAGCGGGGTTTTGCCCAAAAAATAATTAGGGCCTATCGAACTGTCTCATTAAACTCGGCAATGGTACTGGCTGGAATACTACCCCTTGATCTCAGGATTCAAGAGGCAGCCGCCCTCTACGAGGCGAAAAGAGGAGTTTCCAGTCAGTTGCCAGGAGACAGGGAGATAGAAACCAAGCTGGACTACGTTTCACAGCACATCGAACACCCCGCGCACAGTACCAGGATCGACTACGCCCTCCTTGACCCTCCTACTGAAACCAGTGAAGCACATGAATCTGAACGCACACTTATATATACGGACGGGAGTAAGATAGAGGGCAAGGTGGGCGCGGCCGTGTCAGTGTGGAAAAATGGCGTGGAGGTGAAAACCCTGAAACTGAAGTTGGACTCGTGCTGCACAGTGTTCCAGGCGGAGCTGTATGCAATGGATAGAGCCATTCAATGGGCGCACAAAAATGGAGAAAGCGAATGCTGGATCCTAAGTGATTCAAGATCCGCTTTAGATCTCGTAAAAAGTGGCAAGGTCTCCCATCCATTAGCATATAGCATACGCGAAAACATCAGGGCAGTACGGGAACAAGGACGTTCAGTCCAGTTATACTGGGTAAAAGCACATCAGGGTAACATAGGAAACGAGCGTGCCGACACACTTGCTAAACAAGCAGCGCTGAACAGCAAAACGGTTGCAAACTACAGAGCTTGCCCAATCGCCTCCATAAAAAGAATACTGAGAGCAGAAACAAGGCTACAGTGGCAGAGGCGGTATGAAGAGGGATCCACCGCTAGCACAACAAAAGTATTCTTCCCAAACGTAGATGTTGCATACCAAATAGTTAGGAAAATAGAGCCCACAGCGGTGAAGACTCAAGTACTGACAGGTCACGGTGGGTTCTCTGAATACTTGAATCGCTTCAAGTGTAAAGAGGACCCATCGTGCATCTGCGAGCCAGGAGTCAAGGAGTCGGTACTGCACATCTTGCTGGAGTGTCCAGCTTTTGGAAAAGAAAGATATGAAACAGAAATGAAAATAGATGAGGAGATAATAGAAAATAAATTATGTAGTATTATAGAAAATAAACAGAAAAGAGGGATATTTTTGGACTTCTGCGTACAAGTAGCAAGCAAGGTCATCTTTAGGAATAAATAAAATAAAAATAGTTTTTCTAATATAAATATTAAAAGATCCGCAGTTACCCAGTACTATAAGAGTATTGGCAACAACGTGGATGGTTACAACCATCTCAAACGTAACAAATTAGAAATTTAAAAAATCAAATCAAAAATAATAAAATCAGACGAAAAGAGTAAAAGTGAAAAAGGTCTCTGAAGAACATCGGAGGAAACCGGCTTAATAATAAAAAAAAAAAAAAAAAAAAAAAAAACCTAACCTAACCTAACCTAACCTAACCTAACCTAACCTAACCTAACCTAACCTAACCTAACCTAACCTAACCTAACCTAACCTAACCTAACCTAACCTAACCTAACCTAACCTAACCTAACCTAACCTAACCTAACCTAACCTAACCTAACCTAACCTAACCTAACCTAACCTAACCTAACCTAACCTAACCTAACCTAACCTAACCTAACCTAACCTAACCTAACCTAACCTAACCTAACCTAACCTAACCTAACCTAACCTAACCTTTTTTTTTTTTTTTTTTTTATCGCTGGGAAATGCTTTTAGGCATCCCTCTCGGATGCCTCCGAGAGGGTATGTGGGACTCACCGGGACTCCGGAATACCCACTAAAACCCAGCGGCGCTCCTGCGCATCGCCTTAAGGCTGAGTTACGGGAACACTTGCGCAATCATCCGCGACCCAGCCAGCGATATCCGCTCACGCGGACCCTCCTGCGGGGGGCATGCTGCCCCAACTTCCCTTTTCAGGGGCACCAACAAGGTGCGCCTCCGCCCCGCTTGTGTTCCTCCGAGACTGAGGCTCAACGGGCGGCAACGACGTCGACGAAACGACGACGACGTCGGGCAGGCCGCCCGGAGCCCTTGTCAGGGAGGAAGTCGCCGGTCCTGCGCCCGTCTTCGGCGCCCAGCCCTTCGGCGACGGAGAGGGTCCGCGTTCGCGTCTGCCTCACGCAGCCTTTCCGCCGCCTCCTTCTGTGTCATCACCTCCTCGCAGAAGGAGGCGACGGCGTCCCACGACTCCTCGCTGCCCACCATGGCTCGGACGACGGTGGGCAGCGAGAGGTCCTGCCCCACCACTGTCACGAGTGCGGCGCGCTGGGGCGCCCACTCGGCGCACGACTCCAGCGTGTGCTGCGCCGTGTCCTCCGCGTGGCCGCACTCGTGGCACTCCTCGGTGGGCTCCCGTCTCGCCACCACGCACAGGTATCTCCCGAAGCAGCCGTGCCCCGAGAGAACCTGCACGAGGTGGAAGGAGAGGACCCCATGCGTCCGGCCGGTCCAGAGCTCCAGGACCGGTCGGATCGCCTCGATCGTGCGCTGGCCGGCAGTCGGCGCCAGAAGCCGCTCCCGCCATCGAGCGGTGAGCTCGGCCTCCGCCAACCGCCGCCAGGCGCGATCCTGCGCCGGCGTAGGGTGTTCCCCCCGGATGCGGGCATCCACCCTACGCCAGTACGCCGCGTAGAGCACTTCGGCGTCCAGGTCCCACGGCGGCGTCCCCGCCAACACGCAGGCCGCCTCGCACGATACGGTCCGGTAACCCCGTATCACTCTGACCGCCATGACCCTCTGCGGTCTCCGCAGCAGGGCCCGGGTTCGGGGGGTCAGAGTGTCCGACCATACGGGCGCTCCGTAGAGCGCCATGGACCGCACCACGCCCGCGTATAGGCGGCGACACCGCGAACTCGGTCCGCCCAGATTTGGCAGGAGCCAGCTCAGGGCTCCAGCGGCTCCCACGAGCTTTGGGACGAGACGCCGAAAGTGCTCCTCGAATGTCCACCGGCTGTCGAGGACGAGTCCCAGGTACTTCATCGTACGCTCGACTCCGATGGACACTCCGCCCACCACCAACTCGGACCGGGCGGGAGGCGCCCTCCGAGGCCCATGAAAACACAGGGCCTCGGACTTGTGCAAGGCCACCTCCAGGCCCAGCGCCCGAATCCTCGCTACGATGTGGGCCACACCGGCTGTGGCCCTGCATCTAGCCTCCCTGAAGGCGCTGCCGCGGGCCGTGACGAGGGTATCGTCGGCGTAACAGATCACGTCGACGCCCGTCATCAAGGCCCCGCGCAGCACCCAGTCGTACCCGATGTTCCACAGGAGGGGCCCGAGTACCGAACCCTGTGGAACACCGCACGACATCGTCCTCTCCGACCAGTCCCCGCTGGTCGGGTACCCGACCGATCGCCCGGAGAGGTAGGCCGCCACGATCCTCTCGAGGTACAGAGGCACCTCGTGGTACCTCAGCGCTTCCCGAATGCAGCTCCAGGGCAAAGTGTTGAAGGCGTTGGCGATGTCAAGAGACACCGCCACCAACACTTCGCCCCGGGACACCGCACTCTCCGCAAGGGCCCTCACACGTAGAATGGCATCTACGGTGGACCTGCCCCTGCGGAAACCGTACTGGTTGGCGCTGAGGTCCGGCCCTACACTCTCCAGGTGGTGAACGAGGCGAGCAGCGACGACACGCTCAAAGAGCTTGCTCACCTCGTTCAGCAGCACGATCGGTCGGTAGGACGACGGCTCGTGGGCCGGGCGGCCGGGCTTCCCGATCAGGACCAGTCTCCCCTTCTTCCACTCCCCGGGAAACTGGCCCCTCTCGAGGCATGCACCGAACAAGGCCCGGACCCACGGCTCGAGCGGCCCTAGGGCAAGAGCCCAGGCGCGGCCAGGGATACCGTCGGGACCCGGGGCGGTGATCTTCGCGCGCATGCGCATCACCGCCGCCGCCAACTCTCCCTCCGTGACCGGGGGCGCGACCGGGCTCCGGTCCCCCTCCTCGGGAGGAGGCGCCATGCGAGGCGCTCCGCGGTCGGCCCTGTCGGGGAACAGGGTCGCGACCACCGACTCTACTACGAGGGGCTCAAGACTCGATGTTATTGGAGGGGCCGTGGGTCGGAGCTTCTTCCGGACCGCCTTGTAAGGCCTTCCAAACGGATCCCCATCCAGAGTCTCGAGCATCTCCTGGTGCGCGAGGTCCATGGCCGCTCCGATGGCCTCGCGCAGCAGCCTCACGGCGTCCCTATAGAGGGTGTAGAGCCGCTCCTCCTCCCCCTGGTCCCGTCTCCTCCGCCGGCGGCAGCGGGTGTACTGGCGCCTCGCCGCCACGCAAGATCTGCGCAGCAGCGTGAGCTCGTCGGACCACCAGTACACCGCTCGCCTCGAGGGGACGGCGTGCACCCTCGGCATCGCCCCGTCGCAGACGCCCGTCATCGCCTCGCCGAGACGGGCCGCTTCGGCTTCCACTCCGCCCAGGCTGCCCTCTCGAGGCGCTGAAAACCAGGCCTCGACGAGGGCAGCCTCGACCAGGAAGTCCCGGTCCATACGTTTGAGGGACCAACGAGGACCGGGAGGCGAGGTCCGAGCCGGGCCACCCGCGGTGACCGCGCTCGCGGAGACGGCGAACCTGATGTAGCGGTGGTCCGCCAGTGTCTCCACGTCCTCCTCCACCCGCCAGCCCCGGACGCGGCGCGCCAGGGCGGGATCGGCGAAGGAGACGTCCACGACGGAACCGCCTTGCCGCCGCACGCAGGTGTGCACCGACCCACGGTTGAGGACCGTGAGGCCGGTCGCCGTCACCCACTCCGCGAGCTCCTGCCCCCGAGGGTCCGTCGCTGGACACCCCCACGCCACAGATTTGGCGTTCAGGTCTCCAGCGACGAGCACGCGGCCGGGGCGACTTCTGCCAATCAGAACGCCGACTTCGTCCAGGAACTGTTCGAAATCGGCGAGACTCCGATTGGGCGAGAAGTACACCCCGACGACCAGGACGTCTCCCACCACAGCGGAGACATATCCCCGGCCTCGGACTACGTCAACGAAGGCCGGGGAACCCACCACGGGACGGGACGTTATCGCCACCACTCCGTCCCTGTCCCCCGCCCAGTCGTCCCCGGATGGGACGCGGTAGGGCTCGGCGACCACAGCCACGTGGATCGACCACTCCGCCAGGCTCTGAAACAACAGGTCCTGAGCTCTGGCGGAGTGATTGACGTTCGCCTGGAGGAGGTTCAGGTCCATCACTGGTCCGTAGCCATCGGAACCTCCTCCTCTGCCCTACGCGGCGCCTCCGCTTGCTGGGGTGGGGGTGGGGGGGAAGGCTTGTCGCCCTTCCCTCCTCCCTTCTTCCCTTTGGGGGGGGGCACGCAGGCCTTGCTGCCCGCCCGGTGCTCCGACGGCCGCCCGGCCGACGCACAGGCAACGCAGCGCAACGCCGCGGTGCAGCCGCGGGCCTTGTGGCCTGTCTGGCCGCAGCGGTAGCATACTCCGCTGCGGTCGACCCCCTCCGTGCACTGCGCACCCATGTGCCCAGGTGCAAGACACCTGTAGCACATGAGGGGTCGGGCATCCAGCAATTTTACCTGGGCGGATACCCAACCCACGACAAGCCGCCCCCCTGCCACGACTTTCTTGGCGGCCGCGACAGGGCAGCTCACCAGCACTGCGCCGAGCCCGTCGCTCCTGACGCCCACCCCACCGGCTCGCACCTGCTCGGTGGGGCAGTCTCCCGCCTTGGCGATCGCCGCCGCTACCTCCGCGCTGGTGACAGAGTCGTCCAGGCCCGACACCCGCAAGTCGACCGACTTTACAGGGCGGGTGACCCGGACGACCCCGTCGCCCAGGACCTCCCGGAGCCTAGTGGCCAGGGAGTCCGCCTTCTCCGCGCTGGAGGCTTCGGCACCAGGGAACTCGAAAATACGGCCCCCAGTTGCCGCTTTTCGGAACCGGACCCCCTGGGCTCCCAGGTCCGCCGCGTCGATTTTCGCCTTCGCGGCGGCGATCACGCGCTCATATGTGGCGCCCCTCTCCGCAGCCTCCGGCAGCAGCGTCAGGACCACTGCCGACGTCTGAGGAGTGCGGAGCTTGCGCGGCTTGCGGGGCTTGCCGGCGCGACCCTTCGCCTCCGGACGCCCCCCGGGGCCGACCCTCGTCCACTCCGACGACGGCTGCGACTGCTTTTGCCGTCGTTCTTGGGTGGCAGGCGCCGGGCCGTCCTGCCCTCCCTTCCTTTTGTTCTTCCTCCTCTTCCTCCTCGTCCCCTTCGCCTCCCTAGTGTCAGAAGGCGGGGAAGAAGAGGAAGGAAGGGGGCCGTCCCTCTCCGGCTGGGTCCTGGGTGGCCTGGGCGGCTTGGACGGCCTCGGCTCCGGCTCAACTGGGCCCCGGGACGGGACGCTTTCGGCGGGCCTGCTAGGCGCGCTTTGAGCCGGCGCCGAGGGTGCCCGCGCTCCCGTCGCCCCGGGGGGTCCCGAGGCAGGCCTCGACGCCGCGTCTGCGTACGTGGGCCCACCTCTCCTATGGTCGGAGGCCAGAGGCGGCCTCACGTTCCGCTCCGGGAGGAGTCTGTCTTCGATGGAGGCCAGGCGGGCATTCAGCATCCCGCCGACCTGCAACATCACCGCACGACAGATCTCCTCCACGGAGGTCGCAGCAGCAGCAGCAGGGGTGGCCCCTGGGCGTCCACCCCTGTCCCCGTCCTTGCGGGGAGGAGGCCGCGACCCAGAGGGCGCCTCCTCGGTTCTGCCCGGAGGAGTGGGGGCGGGAGCCTGCCTCCGCGCCCTCTCCATCGCCTCCCTCATCTCGGCCATCTCCTTTCGGAGGCTGGCCATTTCGGCCTGCAGGCGGGCATTGTCCGCCTGCAGCTGCCGCGTCTCCTCAGAAACCGTGCGCGACGCCAGAACAGCAACGGTCTCCTTAATGGAGGCCGCTGCGTCCTTGAGGTCGCGCACGAACGTTCCCTTCAAATTGGAGGACTTGGTCGCTACCTTAGCAATGAGGTCCAAGTCCTCCAATATGTGATCCTGCAGCCGGGCGGCGGTCTGTTCGTCCGCCCGCTGCCCCGCCACCGGCACGCGCGTGTCGCGCCTGAAGCGCGCCACGGTGGCCTCCTTGAGGAGCTCCTCCTCTGCCTTCTCTTTGGCCTGGGCTCTCGCCTCTGCCCTTTTCTCCAGGGCAAGAGTCTCCCGAGCTTTGCCCAGGCCAACGTATTTCCCGTGTGTGGGGGGACGCCCTCGTCGTCTGACATTTGGCGTCCCCGACCTCTCCTCCTCCGAGGAAGCGTCGTCTCCCTCACTGAGGCGAGGACGCTTCACTCCTGGCATAAGTGCCACCATCGACGACGCAGACCCCGACCTGGGCCTGCTGTCAACGGATAGAAGGCTGCAGTCGGACTCCGACTCCGCAACCTCCATATCTCCTCCCTTCTCCCTCCAGAACCTCCCTATCTTTTTCTGGTCCTCCTCACTCCTCGTCTCCTCCACCGTTTTGGGTTTGTTTTTTAAATTTTCCATATTTAGTCCCACGAGTATGGGGGAAAAACGGTCCATCCGGGCGGTGCCCCCTGCACCCGGATAAGCCTACATACGTCAGGGTGTCGGCCGGTTCCCTGACGGGGGTGCGCTAACGACTGATGCCCTGTGAGGACAGGGCTAAATCCATCAGCCATTCATCCTCTCGCCGCGCACCAAAACTTAGGATTTGGATATTTTTTAAAGAGGTTTGTTCCTCGCGGTCCGGGCGACCAAGCCAGGACCCTCGGTCCCGTGTCGGCATGAGACATAACCACGCCCGACACTCCTAAGGGGTTCCGAGTTGGTGGCGAGGACTGTGTGGGACTAGTTCCCAGACAGTCCGCTCGGAGGCAGTGTGAGTGCACACCGAGCTCGCCTGAGGATACGCTCCCCTCCAGAGCATCCTCCCTCCTCCGCGTGCCCTCTGAAACAGAGGCACGCTGGGCGTTCCCGCCCCACTTCGGTTATTTTTTAACGAGGTTTTCTTCCTCGCGTTGGGCCTCCTCGCCCTTCCGCCCCCCAAGGTTCCTCCACTGTGCCCTCTGCTGATCAGAGGGACACGCGGAGAACCTTTCCCCCCCGCCAGGTTATTAGCCATGGCTAGCAATATCCCATAAAGGAAATTGCTAACCATGTTACCGGGGTGCACCGGCCCAAACACTGCTCTTCCCTCCGGACGTATCCAGAGGGACCAGCAGTGCCCGGGCACTCTTGGAGGTTACCTGGCCCGCCACCCCAACCTAACCTAACCTAACCTAACCTAACCTAACCTAACCTAACCTAACCTAACCTAACCTAACCTAACCTAACCTAACCTAACCTAACCTTTTTTTTTTTTTTTTTTTTTTTTTATCGCTGGGAAATGCTTTTAGGCATCCCTCTCGGATGCCTCCGAGAGGGTATGTGGGACTCACCGGGACTCCGGAATACCCACTAAAACCCAGCGGCGCTCCTGCGCATCGCCTTAAGGCTGAGTTACGGGAACACTTGCGCAATCATCCGCGACCCAGCCAGCGATATCCGCTCTCGCGGACCCTCCTGCGGGGGCGTGTTGCCCCGACTCCCCGTGTCAGGGGCACCATCCAGGTGCGCCTCCTCCCCGCTTGGGTTCCTCCGAGACTGAGGCTCAACGGGCGGCAACGACGACGACGAAACGACGACGAAGTCGGGCAGGCCGCCCGGAGCCCTTGTCAGGGAGGAAGTCGCCGGTCCTGCGCCAGTCTTCGGCGCCCAGCCCTTCGGCGACGGAGAGGGCCCGCGTTGGCGTCTGCCTCCCGCAGCCGCTCCGCCGCCTCCTTCTGAGTCATCACCTCCTCGCAGAAGGAGGCGACGGCGTCCCACGACTCCTCGCTGCCCACCATGGCTCGGACGACGGTGGGCAGCGAGAGGTCCTGCCCCACCACTGTCACGAGTGCGGCGCGCTGGGGCGCCCACTCGGCGCACGACTCCAGCGTGTGCTGCGCCGTGTCCTCCGCGTGGCCGCACTCGTGGCACTCCTCGGTGGGCTCCCGTCTCGCCACCACGCACAGGTATCTCCCGAAGCAGCCGTGCCCCGAGAGAACCTGCACGAGGTGGAAGGAGAGGACTCCATGCGTCCGGCCGGTCCAGAGCTCCAGGACCGGTCGGATCGCCTCGATCGTGCGCTGTCCGGCAGTCGGCGCCAGAAGCCGCTCCCGCCATCGAGCGGTGAGATCGGCCTCCGCCAACCGCCGCCAGGCGCGATCCTGCGCCGGCGTAGGGTGTTCCCCCCGGATGCGGGCATCCATCCTACGCCAATACGCCGCCGAGAGCACCTCGGCGTCCAAGTCCCAGGGCGGCGTCCCCGCCAACACGCAGGCGGCCTCGCACGACACGGTCCGGTATCCCCGGATCAGTCTGACCGCCATGACCCTCTGCGGCCTCCGCAGCAGGGCCCGGGTTGGGGCGGCCAGAGTGTCCGCCCAGACCGGCGCTCCATAGAGCGCCATGGCCCGCACGACGCCCGCGTACAGGCGGCGACACCTCGAGCTCGGTCCGCCCAGATTCGGCAGGAGCCGGCTCAGGGCTCCAGCGGCTCCCACGAGCTTTGGGACGAGGCGCCGAAAATGCTCCTCGAATGTCCACCGGCTGTCGAGGACGAGTCCCAGGTACTTCATCGTACGCTCGACGCCGATGGACACTCCACCCACCACCAATTCGGACCGGGCGGGAGGCGCCCTCCGAGGCCCATGGAAGCACAGGGCCTCGGACTTGTGCAAGGCCACCTCCAGGCCCAGGGCCCGAATCCTCGCTACGATGTGGGCCACGCCAGCCGTGGCCCTACATCTAGCCTCCCGAAAGGTGCTGCCGCGGGCCGTGACGAGCGTATCGTCGGCGTAACAGATTACGTCGACGCCCGCCATAAAGCCCCCGCGCAGCACCCAGTCGTACCCGATGTTCCACAGGAGGGGCCCGAGTACCGAACCCTGCGGAACACCGCACGACATCCGTCTCTCCGACCAGTCCCCGCTGGTCGGAAACCCGACCGATCGCCCGGAGAGGTAGGCCGCCACGATCCTCTCGAGGTACTGAGGAACCTCGTGGTACCTCAGCGCTTCCCGAATGCAGCTCCAGGGCAAAGTGTTGAAGGCGTTGGCGATGTCGAGAGACACCGCCACCAACACCTCGCCCCGGGACACCGCACTCTCCGCAAGGGCCCTCACGCGTAGTATGGCGTCTACGGTGGACCTGCCCCTGCGGAAACCGTACTGGTGGTCGCTGAGGTCCGGCCCTACACTCTCCAGGTGGTGAACGAGGCGAGCGGAGATGACACGCTCAAAGAGCTTGCTCACCTCGTTCAGCAACACGATCGGTCGGTAAGACGACGGCTCGTGGGCCGGGCGGCCGGGCTTCCCGATCAGGACCAGCCTCCCCTTCTTCCACTCCCCGGGAAACTGGCCCCTCTCGAGGCAGGCGCCGAACAAGGCCCGGACCCACGGCTCGAGCGGCCCTAGGGCAAGAGCCCAGGCGCGGCCAGGGATGCCGTCGGGACCCGGGGCGGTGTTTTTCGCGCGCATACGCAACACCGCCGCCGCCAACTCTCCCTCAGAGACCGGGGGCGCGACCGGGCTCCGGTCTCCCTCCTCGGGGGGGGGAGGCGCCATGCGAGGCGCTCCGCGGTCGGCCCTGTCGGGGAACAGGGTCGCGACCACCGACTCGACCACCGAGGGCTCGAGGCTCAGCGTGATGGGGGGGCCCGGCGGTCGGAGTTTCTTCCGAACCGCCTTATACGGCCTCCCAAATGGGTCCCCATCCAACGACGCCAGCATCTCGTCGTGGGCCAAGTCCATGGCCACGCCGATCGCCTCGCGCAGCGCCCCCACCGCGTCCCTGTAGACGGAATAGAGCCGCTCCTCCTCCGTCGGGACGCGCCTCCTCCGTCGGCGGTACCGGGTGTATTGGCGCCTCGCCGCCACGCACGATCTGCGCAGCAGCGTGAGCTCTTCAGACCACCAATACACCGCCCGCCTCGAGGGGATGGAGTGCACCCTCGGCATCGCCCCGTCGCAGACGCTCGTCATCGCCTCGCTGAGACGCGCCGCTTCGGCTTCCACTCCGCCCAGGCCGCCCTCTCGAGGCGCGGAAAACCAGGCCTCGACGAGGGCAGCCTCGGCCAGGAAGTCCCGGTCCATACGTTTAAGGGCCCAACGAGGACCGGGAGGCGAGGGCCGAGTCGCGCTGCTCGCGGAACCCGCGCTCGCAGAGACGGCGAACCTGATGTACCGGTGGTCCGCCAGTGTCTCCACGTCCTCCATCACCCTCCAGCCCCGGACGCGGCGCGCCAGGGCGGGATCGGCGAAGGAGACGTCCACGACGGAACCGCCCTGCCGCCGTACGCAGGTGTGGACCGACCCTCGGTTGAGAACCGTGAGGCCGGTCGCCGTCGCCCACTCTGCGAGCTCCTGCCCCCGAGGGTCCGTCGCTGGACACCCCCACGCCACAGATTTGGCGTTTAGGTCTCCAGCGACGAGCACGCGGCCAGGGTGACCTCTGCCGATCAGGACGCCGACCTCGTCCAGAAACTGTTCGAAGTCGGCGAGACTCCGATTCGGCGAGAAGTACACCCCGACGACAAGGATGTCGCCCACCGCGGCAGCGACATATCCCCGACCTCGGACTACGTCGACGAAGGCCGGAGAACCCACCCCGGGACGGGATGTCAGTGCCACCACTCCGTCCCGGTCTCCCACCCAATCGTCCCCGGCTGGGACGCGGTAGGGCTCGGCGACCACGGCTACGTGGATCGACCACTCCGCCATGCTCTGAAACAACAGGTCCTGAGCTCTGGCGGAGTGATTGATATTCGCCTGGAGGAGGTTCAGGTCCATCACTGGTCCGTAGCCATCGGAACCTCCTCTGCCCTACGCGGTGCTTCCGCTTGCTGGGGTGGGGGTGGGGGGGAAGGCTTGTCGCCCTTCCCTCCTCCCTTCTTCCCTTTGGGGGGGGGCACGCAGGCCTTGCTGCCCGCCCGGTGCTCCGACGGCCGCCCGGCCGACGCACAGGCAACGCAGCGCAACGCCGCGGTGCAGCCGCGGGCCTTGTGGCCTGTCTGGCCGCAGCGGTAGCATACTCCGCTGCGGTCGACCCCCTCCGTGCACTGCGCACCCATGTGCCCAGGTGCAAGACACCTGTAGCACATGAGGGGTCGGGCATCCAGCAGCTTAACTTGGGCGGATACCCAACCCACGACAAGCCGCCCCCCTGCCACGACTTTCTTGGCGGCCGCGACAGGGCAGCTCACCAGCACTGCGCCGAGCCCGTCGCTCCTGACGCCCACCCCACCGGCTCGCACCTGCTCGGTGGGGCAGTCTCCCGCCTTGGCGATCGCCGCCGCTACTTCCGCGCTGGTGACGGAGTCGTCCAGGCCCGACACCCGCAAGTCGGCCGACTTTACAGGGCGGGTGACCCGGACGACCCCGTCGCCCAGGACCTCCCGGAGCCTAGCGGCCAGGGAGTCCGCCTTCTCCGCGCTGGAGGCTTCGGCACCGGGGAACTCGAAAATACGGCCCCCAGTTGCCGCTTTTCGGAACCGGACCCCCTGGGCTCCCAGGTCCGCCGCGTCGATTTTCGCCTTCGCGGCGGCGATCACGCGCTCATATGTGGCGCCCCTCTCCGCAGCCTCCGGCAGCAGCGTCAGGACCACTGCCGACGTCTGAGGAGTGCGGAGCTTGCGCGGCTTGCGGGGCTTGCTGGCGCGACCCTTCGCCTCCGGACGCCCCCCGGGGCCGACCCTCGTCCACTCCGACGACGGCTGCGACTGCTTTTGCCGTCGTTCTTGGGTGGCAGGCGCCGGGCCGTCCTGCCCTCCCTTCTTTTTGTTCTTCCTCCTCTTCCTCCCCGTCCCCTTCGCCTCCCTAGTGTCAGAAGGCGGGGAAGAAGAGGAAGGAAGGGGGCCGTCCCTCTCCGGCTGGGTCCTGGGCGGCCTGGGCGGCTTGGACGGCCTCGGCTCCGGCTCAACTGGGCCCCGGGACGGGACGCTTTCGGCGGGCCTGCTAGGCGCGCTTTGAGCCGGCGCCGAGGGTGCTCGCGCTCCCGTCGCCCCGGGGGGTCCCGAGGCAGGCCTCGACGCCGCGTCTGCGTACGTGGGCCCACCTCTCCTACGGTCGGAGGCCAGAGGCGGCCTCACGTTCCGCTCCGGGAGGAGTCTGTCTTCGATGGAGGCCAGGCGGGCATTCAGCATCCCGCCGACCTGCAACATCACCGCACGACAGATCTCCTCCACGGAGGTCGCAGCAGCAGCAGCAGGGGTGGCCCCTGGGCGTCCACCCCTGTCCCCGTCCTTGCGGGGAGGAGGCCGCGACCCAGAGGGCGCCTCCTCAGTTCTGCCCGGAGGAGTGGGGGCGGGAGCCTGCCTCCGCGCCCTCTCCATCGCCTCTCTCATCTCGGCCATCTCCTTTCGGAGGCTGGCCATTTCGGCCTGCAGGCGGGCATTGTCCGCCTGCAGCTGCCGCGTCTCCTCAGAAACCGTGCGCGCCGCCAGAACAGCAACGGTCTCCTTAATGGAGGCCGCTGCGTCCTTGAGGTCGCGCACGAACGTTCCCTTCAAATTGGAGGACTTGGTCGCTACCTTAGCAATGAGGTCCAAGTCCTCCAATATGTGATCCTGCAGCCGGGCGGCGGTCTGTTCGTCCGCCCGCTGCCCCGCCACCGGCACGCGCGTGTCGCGCCTGAAGCGCGCCACGGTGGCCTCCTTGAGGAGCTCCTCCTCTGCCTTCTCTTTGGCCTGGGCTCTCGCCTCTGCCCTTTTCTCCAGGGCAAGAGTCTCCCGAGCTTTGCCCAGGCCAACGTATTTCCCGTGTGTGGGGGGACGCCCTCGTCGTCTGACATTTGGCGTCCCCGACCTCTCCTCCTCCGAGGAAGCGTCGTCTCCCTCACTGAGGCGAGGACGCTTCACTCCTGGCATAAGTGCCACCATCGACGACGCAGACCCCGACCTGGGCCTGCTGCCTACCGATACGAGGCTGCAGTCTGACTCCGACTCTGCAACCTCCATATCCCCCCTCTCCTTCCAGAACCGTCCCTCTGTTCTGACTCCCTCCTCTCTCCTCTCCTCCACCGTTTTTGGGTTTTTATTATTTGTTTCCATACTTAATCCCACGAGTATGGGGGAAAAACGGTCCATCCGGGCGGTGCCCCCTGCACCCGGATAAGCCTACATAAGTCAGGGTGTCGGCCGGTTCCCTGACTGGGGTGCGCTATCGACTGATTCCCTGTGAGGACAGGGCTAGATCCATCAGCCATTCATCCTCTCGCCGCGCACCAAAACTTAGGATTTGGATCATTTTTTATAGAGGTTTGTTCCTCGTGGTCCGGGCGACCAAGCCAGGACCCTCGGTCCCGTGTCGGCATGAGACATAACCACGCCCGACACTCCTAAGGGGTTCCGAGTTGGTGGCGAGGACTGCGTGAGACTAATTCCCAAACAGTCCGCTCGGAGGCAGTGTGAGTGCGCACCGAGCTCGCCTGAGGATACGCTCCCCTCCAGAGCATCCTCCCTCCTCCGCGTGCCCTCTGAAACAGAGGCACGCTGGGCGTTCCCGCCCCACTTCGGTTATTTTTTAACGAGGTTTTCTTCCTCGCGTTGGGCCTCCTCGCCCTTCCTCCCCCCAAGGTTCCTCCACTGTGCCCTCTGCTGATCAGAGGGACACGCGGAGAACCTTCCCCCCCGCCAGGTTATTAGCCATGGCTAGCAATATCCCATAAAGGGAAATTGCTAACCATGTTACCGGGGTGCACCGGCCCAAACACTGCTCTTCCCTCCGGACGTATCCAGAGGGACCAGCAGTGCCCGGGCACTCTTGGAGGTTACCTGGCCCGCCACCCCAACCTAACCTAACCTAACCTAACCTAACCTAACCTAACCTAACCGGATCAAATTTACAGCGAAAAATCCCAGAAATCGCGCGCCGTTGCCCGAATTTTCCACATTTTCCGACCAAACTTTCACAGGGAGTTGCTGTCGACCGGCACTAGCGACCTGCGAAAGAAAAACCAAATTTTAAATTTTCCCATTTTCATACAATTTGGACATAGAAAAATTTCGAGTAAAAAGTTAAATATACTTACCAAACCTTCTAAATTTCCACATTTTCCGGCCAAACTTTCACAGGGCGTTGCTGTTCACCGGCACTAGCGACCTGCGAAAGAAAAACAAAATTTTAAATTTTTCCATTTTCACAAAAATTTCGACTTAGAAAAATTTCAACAAAAAAAAAAAAAAAAAAAAAAACTAAAAAGTAGTAAAATCTTCCAAATTTTCCGCATTTTCCGGCTCGGGCGAGGCCTGCACGCGAGCGATCGCGCGCGCGGCACCGTGCGACCACTTTCCGCGATTTTCCGCTGCGAAAAACGCTAAAACGGGCCCACCCACCCGCCCAATTGTCGCAGACAAGGTGCCGGGGAGCAGTCCCATAGGGAGAGCCGAAAGCTGTTTCTTCCCTTTTAGTATTAAAATAACTGACATATCTGACAAATTGAGACTGCAGTTGTGTACCTGACGGTAAGGAGAACCCCTTACACCTCCTTACCACCCTTTTGACCTAGGTTTGAACCTGGGAACACCTTGCACTCTCAAAATAATCTAAAAATTCAAAGACCGTTTTATCGATACTTATTGACTTTAGGCAACCTTGTACACTGCCCTAACTAACTTTTAACTAAGCTAAGTATCTTTTGACCTAGGCAGACTTTACACTGCCTAATTTAGATAGCTACTACTTTTAACTAATTTTAAGCATTTTAGACTGGGCAGCCTTACACTGCCCATTTAGTTTAATTTTAGTTGACTAAGGAAGGCACTATACACCTTCGAAATCAGCTGAAATTATTATAGGCTCTATACACCTTATAAGTGATTTGACTTTGATAGGTTAGGTTAGTACACAATTTGTATCCATATCCCGCCGATACAAAATGCTGGGCTTAAGAACACCCACAAAACCAATGACACAGGGTCCAGAAGTTGGGAAAGAACCGCTTGCGGAACAGATGACCGAGCTCCAGCTCACGCAGTCACCGGAAGTGGAAGTGGCTGCAAGCGGCTCCGGTCTGCCTCCTTCGGAAGACGGTGCAGTGAGCCCCCCCAAACCGAATGCGCGGGACACGCCGCCGCAAGCCGACGATCCTGCGTCTCGGAAAAAGGTGGCGTCGTTGAACCAGACGTACCAGACGTTTACCTCCCCGGGGTCTGGAACAAGTAATCCTAAAGGGAGGGTTGCGGAAGCGAAGGCGTGCCTCATAAAGGCAAAGCTCCAGCTTAACAACTCCCGCAACCTTAAAGCTGAAATAAAGACGGAGGTACTTCAGGCCATTGAAAAGCTATACAGGCTTGTGAAGGAGGCAGAGACGGCGAGGCCTCAGACTGCCACAACTGGAGCTGACAAAGGCAAGGCAAAGGCCAAGGAGCCGCCTAAGAAGCAAGAAAACGCTGTCGATCTAGCCCAAAAACTGGATGCGTATCACAAAAAAGTCATGGATGAACTACGTCACCAGAGGGAGTTGGCAGTTACATCCAGTCAGGACGTGGGTGCCATAAAGGAGCAAATGGTGAGGCTAAACGAGGACATGCAGGGAAGGACTGCCACATATGCGAATGTGGCAGCAGGCGCTCCCAAGAGACGTGGCCCTGAAGTCGCACTGCACTCGGTGGTGGTCTCGGCGAAAGACGAGACCACCACTGGAGAGGAGGTGCTGGCCCAAATAAGAGAGGCAGTAAACGCCAAGGACGGATGGGTCAAAGTCGACAGGGTTCGCAAAGCCAAGGATAGGAAGGTGATCGTGGGGTGCAGCTCCGTAGAAGAGAGGGAAAAAATAAAGGAGCGACTCAAAAGGGCCGGCGACGGACTTAACGTGGAAGAGATCCAGAACAAGGACCCTCTTCTGGTACTCAGGGACGTTCTCCAGTATAATAGCGATGAAGACATCAAGAACGCCCTGAGGAATCAGAACAGGAGTCTGTTCGAGGGCATTGGCAAAGATGACCGTCTGGAAATTAGATTCAGACGGAAAGCTAGGAACCCCCACGCAAGCCATGTCGTCATTAGAGTGGCTCCCAAATTGTGGCAACGAATGATCGAGGCAGAAGCGGTCCACATTGACCTACAGAGGGTCCGTGTGGCGGACTACTCGCCGATTGTACAGTGTTCTCTCTGCCTCGGTTATGGGCACGGAAGAAGGTTCTGCAAGGGAACAGTAACTAAGTGCAGCCACTGCGGGGGCTCACACATGAAGACGGACTGTGCTGACTGGCTCGCCAACGTGGCACCCAAGTGCTGTAATTGCACCCAAGCCAAGCTGGAGCAGACAAACCATAATGCGTTTAGTCAAGAATGCCCAGTAAGGCGTAAATGGGACGCATTGGCTCGGGCCAGTATAGCATATTGCTAAAGGCACCACTAGTAACTCTACGCAGTCAAGAACAGCACAGACTAAATTCCAAAGAATGGACGATCCCAAACCCTACTCCTACTCCGTATTTCAAGCAAACCTCCAGAGGAAGGAACTCGCCACACAAGAACTGATGATGGAGGCCAACGATAGGAAGGTTGCGATAGCACTGATACAGGAGCCGTATGTGGGGGGAATAGGTAGAATGAAAGACTACACAGGTGTGCGAATCTACCAGAACACTAACAGGGGAGAGGGCACCATCAAAGCTGCCATCGCCGTGTTCGACAAAGACCTGGTAGTCACGCAGAACACAGCACTTACCACAAACAACATCACAGTGGTAAGTATAAAAACCAAAGCCTGGGAGATAAGCGTAGTCTCATTCTACCTAGAACCCAACCAACCCATCGAGCCATACTTGGATCAACTGAGGAAGATATTGGGAGAAATGGGGCCTTACACACTAGTGGGGGGCGATGCGAACGCCAAAAACACCTGGTGGGGAAGCATCAACCCGGACCGTCGAGGAGAGGCGATGGCTGCAGCCCTTGATGAACTGGATCTGCAAGTGCTAAACCAAGGTTATACCCCGACCTTCGACACAGTTAGGGGCAATAAAACGTTCTCAAGCTGTGTCGATATAACAACGTGCTCATCGGACATGTTGGATTTAGTAGACGACTGGGAGGTGGATGATAGTGTGACTAGCTCCGATCATAACACCATAACTTTCAAAATTTATCTAACAAAAGCAAAAGGCGTTTTAATAAACCGGACAACTAGAATTTTTAACACCAAAAAAGCTAATTGGATCGAGTTTCATGCGAAATTAGTTCAATTATTGGCTGAAAATTACATTAATAAAATAGAAATTGAAGAAATTAAAGATAGAATAGAATTAGACCAAATTATAGAAAAATATACTAATATAATTATAACAGTGTGTAAAGAAACTATTCCTAGTAAGAAAAATATTGAAAAACTCAACTTACCTTGGTGGAACGAAGAGCTAGCCACGCTGAAACAGGAAGTCGTCACGAAGAGGCGCCGCATCCGTTGCGCTGCGCAGGTCCGAAGAGCGAAAGTTGTCCAGGAGTACCTGCAAAGTAAAGAGACATATGAATCGTTGGCCAAGAAAGCACAAATCGCGAGCTGGAAGGCATTCTGCGATAGACAGGACAAGGAGGGACTCTGGGACGGTATTTATAGGGTTCTAAATAGAACAGCCAGAAGACAGGAGGACCTGCCCTTAACACAAAATGGCAAAACTTATGACCTCAGAGAGTCGGCCAAGATGTTGGCGGATACATTCTACCCCGAAGACCTTGGGAAGGATGACAACGCAGATCACCGGCGGATGAGAGAAGCAGCTGAGCAAGTAAACGATGGGATACAAAATGAAGTTTTGGACCCACCGTTTACCTCTGCAGAATTACACAGCGCAGTCACAAGCTTCAACCCCAAAAAGGCCCCGGGTTTAGACGGGCTTGCACCAGATATCTGCCAGTACGTAATCACCCGAGAACCCGATGCATTCCTAGCCCTGGCGAACAAATGCCTGGAGTTGAACCACTTCCCAACAATCTGGAAGGAGGCGACCGTCGTAGTTCTTCGCAAACCGGCTAGGGAAGATTACACAAACTCTAAAGCCTACCGACCGATTGGTCTATTGCCGGTTCTGGGCAAGATCCTGGAGAAGATGCTGGTTACTCGAATTAAATTCCACATCCTTCCCGGACTCAGTACTCGCCAGTATGGCTTCATGCCACAAAGAAGCACCGAAGACGCCCTCTATGTCCTCATGAAACAAATTAAAGGAAAACTAAAGGACAAGAAAATCATCACGATGATTTCATTGGACATAGAGGGAGCCTTCGATAGTGCGTGGTGGCCGGCAATTAGGCTTCGACTGGCTGAGGAAAGGTGTCCGGGAAACATAAGACGGCTAATCGATAGCTATCTCCAGGATCGCAAAGTTAGGGTGAGATACGCTGGGGTTGAGCACGTCAAAAGTACAACAAAGGGGTGCGTCCAGGGTTCAATCGGAGGGCCGATTCTTTGGAATCTCCTTCTGGATCCGCTGCTGAGCGGCTTGGAGAAGCGAGGCGACTATTGTCAGGCTTTTGCCGACGATGTCGTCCTCGTTTTTGATGGGGACACGGGACTTGAGGTTTCCAGAAAGGCCAACGCGGCACTCGCCTATGTGCAGGAGTGGGGAGTCAGAAATAAGCTCAAATTTGCACCACATAAAACTAAAGCTATGGTGATTACCAAAAGATTAAAGTATGACTCGCCACTCCTGACCATGGGGGGAATCCACGTTGAGCTCACAGGGGAGATAAAAGTCTTGGGGCTCACCATAGACAAAGGCCTTACATTCAATGCGCACGCGGCCAATACCTGCAAAAAGGTACAGGCCATCTACAAACAGCTGTGCAGGGCCGCTAAAGTGAGTTGGGGTCTCCATCCCCCGGTCGTTAAGACAATATATACGGCGGTAGTGGAGCCGATTGTCTTATATGCGGCGAGTGCATGGGCGCCGGCAACCAAAAAGCTGGGAGTTCAGAAACAGCTAAACGCCATCCAGCGGGGTTTTGCCCAAAAAATAATTAGGGCCTATCGAACTGTCTCATTAAACTCGGCAATGGTACTGGCTGGAATACTACCCCTTGATCTCAGGATTCAAGAGGCAGCCGCCCTCTACGAGGCGAAAAGAGGAGTTTCCAGTCAGTTGCCAGGAGACAGGGAGATAGAAACCAAGCTGGACTACGTTTCACAGCACATCGAACACCCCGCGCACAGTACCAGGATCGACTACGCCCTCCTTGACCCTCCTACTGAAACCAGTGAAGCACATGAATCTGAACGCACACTTATATATACGGACGGGAGTAAGATAGAGGGCAAGGTGGGCGCGGCCGTGTCAGTGTGGAAAAATGGCGTGGAGGTGAAAACCCTGAAACTGAAGTTGGACTCGTGCTGCACAGTGTTCCAGGCGGAGCTGTATGCAATGGATAGAGCCATTCAATGGGCGCACAAAAATGGAGAAAGCGAATGCTGGATCCTAAGTGATTCAAGATCCGCTTTAGATCTCGTAAAAAGTGGCAAGGTCTCCCATCCATTAGCATATAGCATACGCGAAAACATCAGGGCAGTACGGGAACAAGGACGTTCAATCCAGTTATACTGGGTAAAAGCACATCAGGGTAACATAGGAAACGAGCGTGCCGACACACTTGCTAAACAAGCAGCGCTGAACAGCAAAACGGTTGCAAACTACAGAGCTTGCCCAATCGCCTCCATAAAAAGAATACTGAGAGCAGAAACAAGGCTACAGTGGCAGAGGCGGTATGAAGAGGGATCCACCGCTAGCACAACAAAAGTATTCTTCCCAAACGTAGATGTTGCATACCAAATAGTTAGGAAAATAGAGCCCACAGCGGTGAAGACTCAAGTACTGACAGGTCACGGTGGGTTCTCTGAATACTTGAATCGCTTCAAGTGTAAAGAGGACCCATCGTGCATCTGCGAGCCAGGAGTCAAGGAGTCGGTACTGCACATCTTGCTGGAGTGTCCAGCTTTTGGAAAAGAAAGATATGAAACAGAAATGAAAATAGATGAGGAGATAATAGAAAATAAATTATGTAGTATTATAGAAAATAAACAGAAAAGAGGGATATTTTTGGACTTCTGCGTACAAGTAGCAAGCAAGGTCATCTTTAGGAATAAATAAAATAAAAATAGTTTTTCTAATATAAATATTAAAAGATCCGCAGTTACCCAGTACTATAAGAGTATTGGCAACAACGTGGATGGTTACAACCATTTCAAACGTAACAAATTAGAAATTTAAAAAATCAGATCAAAAATAATAAAATCAGACGAAAAGAGTAAAAGTGAAAAAGGTCTCTGAAGAACATCGGAGGAAACCGGCTTTATATATAAAAAAAAAAAAAAAAAAAAAAAAAAAAAAAAAAACCTAACCTAACCTAACCTAACCTAACCTAACCTAACCTAACCTAACCTAACCTAACCTAACCTAACCTTTTTTTTTTTTTTTTTTTTTTTTATCGCTGGGAAATGCGTTTAGGCATCCCTCTCGAGGGCAATGCCGCCGAGAGGGTATGTGGGACTCGCCGGGACTCCGGAATACCCACTAAAACCCAGCGGCGCTCCTGCGCATCGCCTTAAGGCTGAGTTACGGGAACACTTGCGCAATCATCCGCGACCCAGCCAGCGATATCCGCTCACGCGGACCCTCCTGCGGGGGCGTGTTGCCCCGACTCCCCATGTCAGGGGCACCATCAAGGTGCGCCTCCTCCTCCTCCCCGCTTGGGTTCCTCCGCGACTGAGGCTCAACGGGCGACAACGACGACGACGACGACGAAAACGACGACGACGTCGAGCAGGCCGCCCGGAGCCCTTGTCAGGGAGGAAGTCGCCGGTCCTGCGCCCGTCTTCGGCGCCCAGCCCTTCGGCGACGGAGAGGGTCCGCGTTGGCGTCTGCCTCCCGCAGCCGCTCCGCCGCCTCCTTCTGAGTCATCACCTCCTCGCAGAAGGAGGCGACGGCGTCCCACGACTCCTCGCTGCCCACCATGGCTCGGACGACGGTGGGCAGCGAGAGGTCCTGCCCCACCACTGTCACGAGTGCGGCGCGCTGGGGCGCCCACTCGGCGCACGACTCCAGCGTGTGCTGCGCCGTGTCCTCCGCGTGGCCGCACTCGTGGCACTCCTCGGTGGGCTCCCGTCTCGCCACCACGCACAGGTATCTCCCGAAGCAGCCGTGCCCCGAGAGAACCTGCACGAGGTGGAAGGAGAGGACCCCATGCGTCCGGCCGGTCCAGAGCTCCAGGACCGGTCGGATCGCCTCGATCGTGCGCTGGCCGGCAGTCGGCGCCAGAAGCCGCTCCCGCCATCGAGCGGTGAGATCGGCCTCCGCCAACCGCCGCCAGGCGCGATCCTGCGCCGGCGTAGGGTGTTCCCCCCGGATGCGGGCATCCATCCTACGCCAATACGCCGCCGAGAGCACCTCGGCGTCCAAGTCCCAGGGCGGCGTCCCCGCCAACACGCAGGCGGCCTCGCACGACACGGTCCGGTATCCCCGGATCAGTCTGACCGCCATGACCCTCTGCGGCCTCCGCAGCAGGGCCCGGGTTGGGGCGGCCAGAGTGTCTGCCCAGACCGGCGCTCCATAGAGCGCCATGGCCCGCACGACGCCCGCGTACAGGCGGCGACACCTCGAGCTCGGTCCGCCCAGATTCGGCAGGAGCCGGCTCAGGGCTCCAGCGGCTCCCACGAGCTTTGGGACGAGGCGCCGAAAATGCTCCTCGAATGTCCACCGGCTGTCGAGGACGAGTCCTAGGTATTTCATCGTACGCTCGACGCCGATGGACACTCCACCCACCACCAACTCGGACCGGGCGGGAGGCGCTCTCCGAGGCCCATGGAAACACAGGGCCTCGGACTTGTGCAAGGCCACCTCCAGGCCCAAGGTCCGAATTCTCGCTACGATGTGGGCCACGCCAGCCGTGGCCCTGCATCTAGCCTCCCGAAAGGTGCTGCCGCGAGCCGTGACGAGCGTATCATCGGCGTAACATATTACGTCGACGCCCGCCATAAAGCCCCCGCGCAGCACCCAGTCGTACCCGATGTTCCACAGGAGGGGCCCGAGTACCGAACCCTGTGGAACACCGCACGACATCCGTCTCTCCGACCAGTCCCCGCTGGTCGGATACCCGACCGATCGCCCGGAGAGGTAGGCCGCCACAATCCTCTCGAGGTACTGAGGAACCTCGTGGTACCTCAGCGCTTCCCGAATGCAGCTCCAGGGCAAAGTGTTGAAGGCGTTGGCGATGTCGAGAGACACCGCCACCAACACCTCGCCCCGGGACACTGCACTCTCCGCAAGGGCCCTCACGCGTAGAATGGCGTCTACGGTGGACCTGCCCCTGCGGAAACCAAACTGGTGGTCGCTGAGGTCCGGCCCCACACTCTCCAGTTGGTGAACGAGGCGAGCGGAGATGACACGCTCAAAGAGCTTGCTCACCTCGTTCAGCAACACGATCGGTCGGTAAGACGACGGCTCGTGGGCCGGGCGGCCGGGCTTCCCGATCAGGACCAGCCTCCCCTTCTTCCACTCCCCGGGAAACTGGCCCCTCTCGAGGCAGGCTCCGAACAAGGCCCGGACCCACGGCTCGAGCGGCCCTAGGGCAAGAGCCCAGGCGCGGCCAGGGATGCCGTCGGGACCCGGGGCGGTGTTTTTCGCGCGCATACGCAACACCGCCGCCGCCAACTCTCCCTCCGAGACCGGGGGCGCGACCGGGCTCCGGTCTCCCTCCTCGGGAGGAGGCGCCATGCGAGGCGCTCCGCGGTCGGCCCTGTCGGGGAACAGGGTCGCGACCACCGACTCGACCACCGAGGGCTCGAGGCTCAGCGTGATGGGGGGGCCCGGCGGTCGGAGTTTTTTCCGAACCGCCTTATACGGCCTCCCAAATGGGTCCCCATCCAACGACGCCAGCATCTCGTCGTGGGCCAAGTCCATGGCCACGCCGATTGCCTCGCGCAGCGCCCTCACCGCGTCCCTGTAGAGGGAGTAAAGGCGCTCCTCCTCCGTCGGGTTCCGTCTCCTCCGCCGGCGGCTGCGGGTGTACTGGCGTCTCGCCGCCACGCAGGATCTGCGCAGCAGCGTGAGCTCTTCGGACCACCAATACACCGCTCTCCTCGAGGGGATGGAGTCCACCCTCGGCATCGCCCCGTCACAGACGCCCGCCATCGCCTCGCCGAGACGCGCCGCCTCGGCTTCCACTCCGCCCAGGTCGCCCTCTCGAGGCGCGGAGAACCAGGCCTCGACGAGGGCCGCCTCGACCAGGAAGTCCCGGTCCATACGTTTAAGGGCCCAACGAGGACCGGGAGGCGAGGGCCGAGTCGCGTTACCCGCGGTAGCCGCGCTCGCGGAGACGGCGAACCTGATGTACCGGTGGTCCGCCAGTGTCTCCACGTCCTCCATCACCCTCCAGCCCCGGACGCGGCGCGCCAGGGCGGGATCGGCGAAGGTGACGTCCACGACGGAGCCGCCCTGCCGCCGGACACAGGTGTGGACCGACCCCCGGTTGAGAACCGTGAGGCCGGTCGCCGTCACCCACTCCGAGAGCTCCTGCCCCCGAGGGTCCGTCGCTGGACACCCCCACGCCACAGATTTGGCGTTCAGGTCTCCAGCGACGAGCACGCGGCCAGGGTGACCTCTGCCGATCAGGACGCCGACTTCGTCCAGAAACTGTTCGAAGTCGGCGAGACTCCGATTCGGCGAGAAATACACCCCGACGACAAGGATGTCGCCCACCGCGGCAGCGACATATCCCCGACCTCGGACTACGTCGACGAAGGCCGGGGACCCCACCACGGGACGGGACGTGATTGCCACCACTCCGTCCCGGTCTCCCACCCAATCGTCCCTGGCTGGGACGCGGTATGGCTCGGCGACCACGGCCACGTGGATCGACCACTCCGCCATGCTCTGAAACAAAAGGTCCTGAGCTCTGGCGGAGTGATTGACATTCGCCTGGAGGAGGTTCAGGTCCATTACTGGTCCGTAGCCATTGGAACCTCCTCAGCCCGACGCGGCGCTTCCGCTTGTTGGGGTGGGGGTGGAGAAGGCTTGTCGCCATTCCCTCCCTTCTTCCTACCCTTGGGTGGGGGCACGCAGGCCTTGCTGCCCGCCCGATGTTCTGACGGCCGCCCGGCCGCTGCGCAGGCTAGGCAGTGCAGCGCAGCGGTGCACCCGCGGGCCTTGTGGCCTGGTTGGCCGCAGCGGTAGCATACTCCGCTGCGGTCAACCCCCTCCGTGCACTGCGCACCCATGTGCCCAGGTGCAAGACACCTGTAGCACATGAGGGGTCGGGCATCCAGCAATTTTACCTGGGCGGATACCCAACCCACGACAAGCCGCCCCCCTGCCACGACTTTCTTGGCGGCCGTGACAGGGCAGCTCACCAGCACCGCGCCGAGCCCGTCGCTCCTGACGCCCACCCCACCGGCTCGCACCTGCTCGGTGGGGCAGTCTCCCGCCTTGGAGATCGCGGCGATGACCTCCGCACTGGTGACGGAGTCGTCCAGACCCGACACCCGCAAGTCAACGGACTTTGTAGGTCTGGAGACCCTGACTACCTCGTCACCCAAGACCTCCCGGAGCTTTTGGGCTAGAGAGTCCGCCTTCTCGGCACTAGCGGCTCCGGCCCCAGGGAACTCGAAGACACGACCCCCACTCGCTGCCTTCCGGAATCGAACTCCCTGGGCGCTGATGGCCGCCACGTCGATCTTGGTTTTCGCGGCCGCGATCACCTTCTCGTACGTGGCGCCCTTCTCCACTGCCGCCGGCTGCAGCGTCAGGATCACCGCCGACGACTGCGGGGTGCGGAGTTTGCGGGGCTTGCTGGCGCGACCCTTCGTCGCCTCCGGACGCCCCCCGGGGCCGACCCTCGTCCACTCCGACGACGGCTGCGACTGCTGTTGCCGTCAACCTAACCTAACCTTTTTTTTTTTTTTTTTTTATACTCTGGAAATGCCTGACGCATACCTCTCCGCCAGGGGACACGGAGAGGTTATGTGGGGCTTGCACCCACTAAAACCAGAGTGGTTCCGCAACAGACCGGCGTTCGCGCGGGTTGCACTTCGAGAAGTAATCGCCGCGCTCCCGCCTGTCTTTCGACCCGTGGAGGTGGGTCCCTCCTCCTCGGCATTCTCAAGGTTGCCGAATCCTCCAGAGCGAGGCGCGCCCGGAACATGGCGCGCCACCTCCTGGCCTGTCGTCAGTCGGGAGACGGACGCCCCCTACGTCCGTCACCCACAGGCCGGCACCTCACGGCGGTCGGAGGCCATCTTGCACCCTCCGGCGCCCGGTGCGTCTCCTGCGCGCGGGATCCTGAGCTAGGAACTCCCGTTCGCGCTCCGCTTCCTCCTTTGCGGACATCACTTCCTCGCAAAAGGAGGAAGCGGCACTCCACGCCGTCTCACTCCGAACCATCGACAGGACGACGTTCGGTAGCGAAAGGTCACCGATTGCGGCAACGAGTGCACGGCGCTGCTCTGCCCACGCTGGGCACTCCTCCAGGGTGTGCCGCGCCGTGTCCACGGAGCGGTTCCCGCAATGGTGGCAACCGGGCGATTGCTCACGACCAATCCGGTGCAGATACTCACCGAAACAACCGTGTCCGGTGAGCATCTGCGTCAACCGGAATGTCAGGGCGCCATGCTTGCGCCCCAGCCAGTCCCGGATGACAGGCCTCACTGCCGCTATGATGGCATGCCCCGCACTGGGGCTCTCCAAGCGGTCCCTCCATTCCGCCAGTAGGATCTGACGGAGCTGGGAGCGACGCCGCGCGAATACGCACGGCATCGGTCTTTCGCCCCGTCCTCGCGCCTCCGCTGTCCACTGGTACAGGGAGGCGAGAGTTTTGGCGTCGAGATCCCACGGCGGAGATCCGGCGAGAAGAGTCGCCGCCTCAAAGGAGACCGTACGGTATCCCCTTATTGTCCTGACGGCCATCGCTCTCTGCGGTCTCCGCAGAATCGCAGCGTTGCGAGCCGTCAGGTTTTCCGCCCACACAGGAGCCCCATAAAGGGCCATGGACCGTACGATCCCCGCGTACAGCCTCCGACAGGAGGCCTCCGGACCGCCCAGGTTGGGCAGCAAACGAGCAAGCGCTCCCGCAGCCCCTATCAATTTCGGGAGCAGGCGCTCAAAGTGCGGCCCAAAGTCCCACCGGCTGTCGAGCACAAGTCCCAGGTACTTCATTGTGGACTCGACGCCGATGCGGACCCCTCCTACGACGATGTGGGATCCCAAAGGTGGCGCGCGTCGAGGGCCATGCAAAAACATCGCCTCCGACTTGTTAAGGGCCACCTCGAGACCCAGACGCCGAATCCTGCCCACCACTTGTGCGACTCCGGCGGTCGCCAGCAGTGTCGCCTGCCGGTGCGTCTCTCCGCGTGCCGTCACGAGAGTGTCGTCGGCGTAGCACGTGACGCCGACGCCGGGCAGCAGCGCTCCGCGCAGTACCCAGTCGTAACCGATGTTCCACAGGAGCGGTCCCAAGACGGACCCCTGCGGAACACCGCACGAACACTCTCGCCGACCCCATCCTCTCTGGCCCGGGTAGACGACCACCCTATCCGCCAGATACGACCCGATTACACGACGGAGGTAGTTTGGCACTCGATGGTAAACGAGCGCCTCCCTAATGCAGCTCCAGGGCAAGGTGTTGAACGCATTGGCGATGTCAAGAGACACCGCCAACACCACCTCGCCCCGAGACACCGCTTCCTCCGCCAGGGCTCTCACACGCATGATAGCGTCCACCGTGGAACGCCTCCGGCGGAAACCGAACTGATTCTCCGCCAGGTCCGGCCCCACGCCCTCCAGGTGCTGAACGAGACGGTCCGACACCACTCTCTCGAAGAGCTTCGCCATCTCGTCCAGCAGGACAATCGGCCGGTAAGCGGACGGAGAGTCCGTCGGGCGACCCTCCTTCTTGAGCAGGACCAGCTTTCCAGTCTTCCACCGCAGTGGAAACTGGCCCTGCTCCAAGCAAGCGCTGAAGAGCCTCAGCAGTCGAGGCTCGAGCTCCCTCGATGCCAGAGCCAGGGCTCGGCCAGGCACGCCGTCGGGTCCCGGGGCGGTGTTCTTGGCCTGAAGCCGTCGCACCGCCGCCCTCAGTTCCGCCGGGGTGACCTCCGGCGTTTCACCGTCATCCCCGACAGACGGCGGAGCCATCGGCGGCGGGTTGTGCTCCGCTCTGGATGGAAAGAGGGAGCACACCACATCCTCCAGGAGCTGTTGATCCAGACTCTGGGTCAGCGGCGGCGCTGAAGGGCGAAGTTTGCCCCTTACCAGGAGGTAAGGGCGACCCCACGGATCAGCATCCAGAGTCTCCAACAGCTCCTCGCGTGCCCTGACCTTCGCCAATTTAATGGCAGTCTGAAGGGCCCGCTTCGCCGCTTTATAGGCCTCATAGAGCTCTGCCTCTATGGCCGGCCCGAGCTGGGTGCGGCGACGCCTCGACCTTCGGTGTCTGGCGTACCGGCGCCTTGCCTGGACGCAGGCGGTACGCAGGTCCGCTATGTCCTGCGACCACCAGTACACCTGGCGTCTGGCAGGTATATGCCGGATACGCGGCATCGCCGCATCACAAATCTGCGTTAGCGCCCTCCCGAACCATTCCGCCTCCTCGTCGACGCTGGCAGGCCTGACCGGTGCGGAGACCCAGGCCTGCACGATGGAGGCTTCCTGCAGCACTTCCTTATTTAGGCGCTTCAACGCCCAGCGTGGACCACCCCCTCCCGGGACAACACCGGCCCGAGCATCCGAGGCCGAAGGGGAGACGTCGAATCGGATGTACCGGTGATCCGATAACGTCTCCACCTCCTCCATGACTCGCCATCCTCGCACACGGCGCGCTACAGCGGGGCTAGCGAACGAGATGTCCACTATAGACCCACCCCGCTGCCGCACGCACGTGTGCACAGTGCCTCGGTTGAGGAGAAGCAGGCCTTGCTCAACAGCCCACTCCTCCAGCACCGTTCCTCTCGCATCTGTCGTCGGGGAACCCCAAGCCGATGATTTGGCATTGAAGTCCCCGAGGACAATCACGGGGGTAGGACGACTCCGACCGACGAAGACGCCCAAATCCCCGAGCAGGCCTTCAAAATCAGCAAGAGTGCTGTTCGGCGAGGAGTAAACTCCCGCCACCACCACTTTACCCACTTTTGCTGCCACAAATCCCCGCCCCCGAACGACGCCTTCGAGTGACGGAGACTCAATGGAGGCCCGCAAAATCAGGGCCACCGAGCCGGACAGATCCTCCGCCCAATCGTCCCTCTGGGGGACAAAGTAAGGTTCAGCGACCGCCGCGACGTTGATCAACCACTGCGCCATGCTCTGGAGGAGCAGATCCTGAGCTCTGGCGCAGTGATTGATGTTCGCTTGGAGGAGGCGAAGTGCTGGTGTACCCATTATTTGGTGTCCATGCTCTCGGCCTCCTGAGCCTGGGATGGGGCAGGCTTACCCTTACCTTGTTTGGGCGCGGCACAGGTCTTGGTGCCCACCCGGTGATTCGCCGGCTTGTCCGCCGCCGCACACAAAACGCAATGCGGCGCGGCCTCGCATGAGCTGGCCTTGTGCCCCGGCTTACCGCAGCGGTAACACAGATCGCTGCGGTCCACCCCCGAAGTACACTGGGCTCCGACATGCCCCTCCACTAGGCATCGATAGCATCTCAAGGACCTGGGCTGCAGGATCTTGATCTGCGCCGACACCCAGCCCACCATGAGCCGGCCACCCTCGGAGAGCTTTTTGGCCGCCACCACGGGACAGCTGACGACTGCTGTCCGCAGCCCGGTCAGGCCCGACGAAATGGAGCCCGCCTTTACCAGCGTCGGGGAGCAACCTCCACCCTTCGCGATGGCGGCCTCCAGTTCCTCGCAGGTCACCGAGTCGTCCAGACCCACAATGCGCAGCTCAGCGCTCTTCGTGGGCCTGGAGACCTTGACTCCCACAGGCTCCAAGGACGCCCTCAGCTTTTCAGCGAGAGCGTCAGCCTTTGAGTCGCTATCGGCGCCTGCGACCTCCAGCATGCGGGCGCCAGTTACGGCCGTCTTGCATCGCACGCCATCAATGCCGAGCTCGCCGAGGCTAATTTCCGCCTTAGCCTTGGCGAGGACATACCCGTATGTGAGGCCCTTCTGCACAGCCTCGGGCAGCAGCGTTATCACAACTGCCGCCGACCGAGGAGCGCGGAGACGCGCCTTCTGCTTGGCGGCTTTTTGGGCCGCCTCCTTCGCCGCCTTGCCAGCCTTCGCTTTGGCCTTTTTCGCCTCCTTTTTGGCCCCCGCGGTATGCCATTGACCCTCTCCGGGTGTGGCTTCCGCGGGAGGCTGCCGTTCCGCACCAGGCGCTTGTGATGCCTTGGTGGCTGAGGCCTTCCCCTTGCCTTTCCCCTTTTTCGTCTTCGGGGCGGCATCCTCCGGTGCCTTTTGAGTCGGCTTGTTGGGGGCAGTTTCCCCGGCAGGCGTCTTCCGGCTTTGCGGGGCCGACGTACTGGGCCTTGCAGCCATCTCTGCAAACGAGGGCCCCGCAGGTCCTCCCGCCCTTCTGTCTGTGGCCAATGGTGGACGCAACACCCGCCCCTCAATGACGGAGAAGCGGGCAGACAGGCTCGACAATTCCTTCAGGAGAAGGCTGAATTGTTCCGCATCGCCTTTTGGTGCGGGTTTAGCCGCCTCCTTCTCCTGTCGGATTTTGTCGATATCCGCCCGTAATCTCTCCTGCTCGTGGCGGAGCTCCGCCATTTCGCCGGTGAGGCGAGCGTTCACCGCCCGCAGCCGCTTCACTTCCTCAGTGGAGGTGCGCCTGAGCATGGCCTCCGCAGCTTCCTCGATGGATGCCGCCGCCTCCTTGAGGGCCTTCTGGCAGGTGCCCTTCAAGCCTTTCGAGGCTTTCGCCACCCTCTTAATAGCGTTGACGGCAAAATGAACCTTGTTGTTGAGTTCTGTTGCCGTCAAGCCATCCGCCTCCACGTCTTCCGAGGCCGCGGAGGAGGTTTCCGATAGCCGGCACTCCCGGCCAGAACGGATGCCAGCCATCAACTCGGCAACCTCCTTTTCATCGGAGGCCTCCCTTTCCTCCATCTCTGCCGCACGCTGGGCGGCTTTGAGCTCGAGCTGAGCTTTCCTCAGACCGACATATTTGCCAGTCGTGGGGGGCCTCCCTCGCCCGCGTTTGGCAGTGCCCTTTCGTTGCACCACAACCACTTCCTCCTCCTCATCACTGAGCGGCCTTTTCCGCCCGGTGCTTTCCGCACCTATGCTCATCACACTTGAGCCTGAGTCCGAAGACACAGCCTCCTCCTCCTCACTCCTTTTGTTTTTTATTTTTGCAATTTCCATTTTGAGTCCCACGAGTGTGGGGGAAAAACGGTCGACCCGGGCGGTGCCCCCTGCACCCGAGCAAGCCTAATAAGTCACGGGGTCGGCCGGTACCGTGACTGGGTTCGCACTCGAAGCTGGTCATCCCACCAACTATGCATCCCCTCGCGGTGCGCCGCCGCTTGGGATTCGGGGTGATTTTTTATAGAGGTTTTCTTCCTCGTGGTCCGGGCGGTTAAGCCAGGACCATCGGTCCCAGTGTCAGGCATGAGACATGACCAACAACTGTCACTCCTACGGGATTACGATTTGGTGGCGAGGGCCACGCAGGACTAGTTCCCACGCAGCCCGCTCGGAGGCAGGGTGAGTGCACACCGAGCTCGCCTCAAACTCCTCCTCCAGAGGATCCTCCTCCACTCTCGCCGTACTCGGCCCCAACTGGGCGTTCCCGCCCCCTTCGGTTATTTTTTAACGAGGTTTTCTTCCTCTTTGTGCCACGCCTGGCTCCGGCTGGGCGTTCCCGCCCCCTTCGGTTATTTTTTTACGAGGTTTTCTTCCTCCTTGTGCCACACCTGGCTCCGCCCGGGCGTTCCCGCCCCCTTCGGTTATTTTTTTACGAGGTTTTCTTCCTCGCGTTGGGCCTCCTCGCCCCTTCCTCCCCCTAGGTCCTCCACTGTGCCCTCTGCTGATCAGAGGGACACGCGGAGAAACCTTCCCCCCCGCCAGGTTATTAGCCATGGCTAGCAATATCCCATAAAGGGAAATTGCTAACCATGTTACCGGGGTGCACCGGCCCAAACACTGCTCTTCCCTCCGGACGTATCCAGAGGGACCAGCAGTGCCCGGGCACACTTGGAGGTTACCTGGCCCGCCACCCCAACCTAACCTAACCTAACCTAACCTAACCTAACCTAACCTAACCCAGTTATAGTCTAGTGGCGAGACATACAACTCACCCCTCCCATTCAAAAATTAATATCTTGGGAACTCTATTTTTTGCGCGCGTGATTTTTGTGTGCAGTGATTTTTAGTGCTGTGACTCGCCAGGATTATCGTTTGCAGCGACATCGTGCGACGGTTTCCTGAGCTACAGAACCTCAACTTTGCTTACCAACCACGGGCAGAGCTGTACAAGTACGACCCAGCCAAAATCACCAGGCGATAGGACTCGGCGAGATCTTCAGGAAGGTGAAATCGGATCGAGGATCGGCCAACGGGAACGTCAGATACAGGTATCGGGAATCCACCAAAAACACGCGGTCGCCACGCGGTTTCCGTGTGGAAAATTTCTATTGACCTCAATCTGCCTGCATCTGCACGTGTCGGCGTGACGTCGGTACAAGACTGCGAACCACCTTAGGACTCCGCTGAGGGACCGAGGACTGCGGCCACCGTGGAACATCACATCAGAGGCTGAGAGACCAGACACCAGGTGAGCTCGAGGGAACTCCGCCTCCCCCTATCCCAAACCCACCGTGCGAGGGCTCAAACGAGTCGTCGTGACGAGACCTCCCCGCACCCCCCATCCAACCCAAACCTCAGATTATATACCCCCCCCCCCCCCCCCTTTTTTTTTTTTTTTGTGCCTCCCTGCCCCCGCCCCTGCCTCACCCCTCCATATCGAGTAAGGGCTCAAACGACTCGTCGTTTTGAGACCTACTCATACCCGCCCCCCTCTACCTAAATTACCCTTTACGTAAACCCCCCCCCCCCTCCTCACCCCCCTTCCCTTCACACCCCCCCCCCCCCCTCACCCCTCCTGTGTGAGGTCTCAAACGACTCGTCGCAGCGAGACCTACTCACAGGCAGCCCCTACAGAGTCCTCCCCCCCCCCAAATCCCGCTACCCCCCCCCCCCCCCCCTTACTTCCCAACCCCCCAAAAAAAAAAATCTTAGACCCCCTAAATCGTCCCCCCACGAGACCCCCCCCTGACCCCCCCAAATTTTTTATCTCACTAATAGCCTCCCCACGAAAACCCCCCCCCCCAACCCCCCCCCACTTTTAGTGCCAAAACCCCCGCGGCCTATAACTCGGGAACTATCACACCTAGACCCCCCGAGTTTGGGTTCATTCGACGCGCCAGGGAACAAGGAAACTTTTGGCTCCAGCACATTCCCAAAATTCCCCCTGGGTGAGGAGTTTTGGCCAAAAATAGTTTCGGGTCCAGAAAAAAATTTTTCTGACCCCATATTCGAATCCCTTGAAAAAATTATTTTTTCCCCCCCCACCCCCTCGAGCAAAACCCCCGCGGCGGATAACTCGCGAACTATCAGAGATACCCCCCCCGAGTTTGGTGTCTCTGTACTCGCAAAAGAGAGAGGAATCTTTTGGCTCCGACACATCTCCGAATTTCATCTCCTGGAACGAGCCAAGTCGTCGGGAACTGGAAATCACTGCACAACATCAACAGCAAGAGACCAGACCATCGGGCTCTAACGCGCAGAAATAAAGAAGACTACACAGCAATAAATTTTAAGTTAAGTCTAGTCTAGTATAAGCAAATTATTGTAGTATTAAGTAAACCAAAATGTCATCAAAAAGCGGAAACACCCAACAGGCGGTGGCGGAGACTGCATCGGTCTCCTCAAAAAGTTCTTCGAAATCAGCAACATCAGTCCGCTCGACCTCGCGCCCAGCAACACAAAAGGAGCAGCAGGGCGAAAGGCCGAGTAGACCGCAGCGCAGCTTGCGCGAAAAGGTTCTCGTAAGGACGACATCGATGAGGTCGTCAATGAGCGAAGACGCACCGGTGCAGCCCCCGCCGCCGCTTCCCAATTCACCGCTCCCCTCGTCGCCAATCGACATTTCAGCCCAGAAAGTCATCACCTGGGAACAAAAAGAGGCCTCACCCTGTCAGGTAGACTCGGAGGACGATCTTTCCGAGGGCTCCTCGTTTTCAGAAAGACTGCAGACGGGGAGACCCAGCATGGTCTCCTTCACCTCGAGACGAACGGGAGTGGAAATGGATGGCGCCACAAAATTGGCAAACGAAATGCTGCTGAAGGCAAAAGATGCGTTGGAAGCAGCGGGCAACATGAAGAAGGAGTGCAAAGTCATCGCGCTGGAATGTCTTCAGGCCCTGTACGAGACAGTCCTCTCACTCTCAGACTCCCGGTCCAGGCACAAACACAACCTGGAGAAGGAGCGGGCACGGCACGCACAGGAGCTGGTTCGGGTTGAGAGAGCACATAATAAGATGATGACAGAGGCGCTCAAAGACCTAAACCAGAGGCTGAGCGAAGCGCGGGTCGATATCTCCGGGAATCTAGAGGAGACCAAGGCCATCAGAAGTTGGCTCGGGTACGAGACTCAAGAGCCACATCGAAAGATTGACGAAATCAACGAAAAGATGGCCTGTCTCGAGAAAGCCATCGGTGAGGTAGCACAGCACAAGTCGGACACCAACATCGGCAATCTAAAACCCCTCATCGACGGGAACGAGAGGACTTTCTCCAAACTGGACAAACTGTCCAATCAACTGGATGACCTGAGAAGGAATCTAGACAGGGTCAAAGAAGATGCCCACTCACTCATGGCAGCCCAAAACACAATGTCGTACATCAACCAAGAACCGCAACGAGAACTGGATTCACCCAGGGAACACAGGGATGAGCTGGGAAAGGGCTTAGCGGAAGTAAAAGCCGCAATAGCGCAAGCCGAAAAAAACATCTGCGAGACTATCAAATCGCAGCCTGCCCCGCTAGCGGCACAGGTCACCCTTCCAAATGAAGACATGGCACTACACCTGCAGCCAATAAATGAAAGATTAGAAGCTGTTTCGTCCGAACTCCGCACCATCAGGGAGATTAGGAACAAAACCCCGCCCCCTGCGATAAGCATAGGGGCGGAGATCGCAGCGGCGGAGCAGCTCAGAGGCGCAGGTCCGGCTCCAAAGCCCACTTACGCGCAGGTGGCCCAGAAGCCACGCACCCCCTGTCCAAACCATACGTTGATAGTATCGGCTATCGATCCCCAGAAGACCGGGGATAATGTAATCGCAAACATCAGAACGGCCTTGGACCTTAAGAACACTGGGGCCAAGATAGACCGAGTTCGGAAGGGGAGGAACCAGAAGGTCATCCTGAGCTGCAACACAAAAGAAGACCTGGAGACGGTCCATAGCAAAATAAAATCAGCCAAAGGCCTGAAAGCGGAGGTGCCCAAGGTAAACAATCCGCTGGCCAAGGTTAAGGACGTCCTCTCCTACCACACGGACGCGGAGATCGAGGGCTTTATCCGCTCTCAAAACAGACATCTTCTAAGAGATCTGCAAGAGAAAGATATCTCGGTAAGAGTACGGTACCGAAAAAAGGCAAGAAATCCACTGGAATGCCACGCGGTGCTGGAGCTCTCGCCTGAGGTTCACAAACGTCTGATAGAGGCGGGCAAAGTATACATCGACCTCCAGCGTAGGCCGATCGAGGACCAGTCTCCTTTAGTGCAGTGCACTAAATGCCTTGGTTTCGGGCATACAAAAGCAATATGTAGGGAAGCGGAACACCTCTGTAGCCACTGCGGGGGGGGTCACTCATGGGAGGAGTGCTCAAGCCGAGCTGAAGGAAGGCCCCCCTGCTGCAAAAACTGTAAGCGGGCTAAGAAAGACACCAACAACAGCGACCACAATGCTTTCAGCATGGAGTGCCCAGAGAAACAGAAGTGGGACTCGATAGCGAGGTCCCGAATCACTTACCTCTGCTAAGGGCACCCCTGCGGAAAACAGCTCAAATATGGAAACGCTCAAGATCATCCAGGCTAATTTACAACGCTCGAAACTGGTGACAGCAGAGTTGCTAGAGGCGGCACAGAGTAAAGGAATAACAGTGGCCTTAGTACAAGAACCGTATGTGGGAAGAACTGGGACACTGAAACAGCACCCTGGCACAAAAGTAATCCAGTGCACTCTGGGCCGCCAAAAGCCGGTAAAGGCGGCAATAATAGTCTTCGGTGACCAGCTGGAGGTGATACACGACCCCCAGCTGGTGACCGAAACGGAGGCCGCCGTCTTACTGGTAGCGGGCAAGCTGAAACTAGGAGTTATCTCCGTCTACTATGAGGGGGACCAGGAAATAGGACCCTACCTGGAGCGCACGCAATCAGCGTGCCGCGGATTAAATACCAACAACCTCATAGTGGCAGGAGATGTAAATGCCTGGAGCCATTGGTGGGGGAGCGACTCCGAGAACGATAGGGGGGCTGAGTACGCTGCCTTCCTAAATAGTATGGACCTTCACGTCCTCAACACCGGGAGCACTCCAACCTTCGAGACACAAAGAGGGGGTCGGCTGTGCACAAGCATAGTCGACGTTACCGCGTGTAGTGAATCACTGCTGGGGAAGATCGAAAACTGGAGGGTGGACCGAAGCATAGTAACATCGGACCATAACGCAATCACATATGATCTGCGACTGGAAGCGGCACTAGTACCGCTAAAGCAGCCAACAACACGGAGATTTAACACAAAAAAGGCTGACTGGTCCGCTTTCGCCACTCATCTAAGGACGTCCCTGGCAGAGAAAAACATCACACCTGACACCATCCAAAGAGTCAAAACCCCGGAAGAAATGGAGGCCATAACAACTACATATGTAAACATCACACAGGAGGCATGCGACCACGCCATCCCTGCGATAGGACAATGGAAAGGCTGCCCAAAACCACCATGGTGGTCTAAAGAGCTTGACGAAATGAAATCAGAAGTACTGAGGAGAAAACGCCGCATAAAAAACGCTGCCCCTGGGCGTCGTCAGCAGGTGATAAACAACTACCTAGAGGCCAAAACCAGTTACAACGACATGGCAAACGACGCCCAGACTGAGAGTTGGAAGGAATTCTGCTCTAAACAGGAAAGAGAGAGCATGTGGGACGGTGTGTACAAAGTCATCAGGAAAACAGCCCGAAGATACGATGATGCGCTGCTGAGGGACTCCAATGGGAAAACCCTGAGCCCGAAGGAATCAGCAGAATTGCTAGCTAACACCTTCTATCCCGATGACACTAGAGCAACAGATACGCCGTACCACACACAACTCCGGTCTGCGACAGAGGGAAACCACCACAGGGTGCGAGAGCATCTGTCGGAGGACGATCCACCCTTCACCGAAGAGGAACTAGAGTCAGTGCTAAAGACACTGAATCCTAAGAAAGCCCCAGGACCGGATGGATTGACCTCCGACATATGTGAAATAGCTATCCACTGCGAAAAGGGTGTGTTCTTAGCGATAGCCAATAAATGTCTGTCGCTGCCCTACTTCCCCAAGCAGTGGAAGGTTGCTCATGTCGTTATCCTAAGGAAGCCCGGAAAAGACGATTACACCCACCCGAAGTCATACAGACCGATAGGCCTGTTGTCAATATTTGGAAAGATTGTTGAAAAGATGATGATAAGCAGAATGCAGTGGAGAATCCTTCCGACCCTCAACAAAATGCAGTATGGTTTCCTGCCGCAGCGCGGCACTGAGGACGCCCTCTATGACCTGGTGAACCATGTGAGATCTGAAATCATAGGAAAAAAGACAGTAATCATGGTCTCGCTGGACATAGAGGGTGCCTTCGACAACGCGTGGTGGCCGGCGCTGAAAAATCAACTCATTGTCAGGAAATGCCCCAAAAATCTGTACGGGATGACATGTTCATACCTAGACGACCGTAAGGTGAGAGTCAATTACGCCAGGGAAGTGTATGAAAGGAACACTACAAAAGGTTGTGTTCAAGGCTCAATAGGCGGACCGACCTTCTGGAATGTGATCCTGGACCCACTTCTGAATAAACTAACCGGCGAAGAGGTATATTGTCAAGCGTTCGCGGACGACGTGGTACTGATCTTCTCTGGACACAGGATGGAAGAGCTTGAAACGACAGTCAACGCCACCTTGGCTAGTGTAGTAAAATGGGGAAGACAAAACAAGCTGAACTTCGCAGCACATAAAACAAACGCGATGATTATTACAAGGAAACTCAAGTACGACCCCCCTAGGCTATACATGTCAAACAATGCTCTCCAACTTGTGGAGGAGTTGAAACTCCTAGGTCTAATCATAGATAAAAGGTTAACATTTCAGTCGCATGTATCCGCAGTATGCAAAAAGACAGCGGATATATACAAACAACTAGCGTGCGCAGCAAAGGTTACCTGGGGCCTAAACAGGGAGATAGTCAGGACCATATACGTCGCCGTGGTCGAGCCCATTGCGTTGTATGCTTCCAGCGTATGGTACCCAGCAACTGGGCTCCAAAAGGTTAGAAACCAGTTGGACGCTCTTCAAAGGGGCTACGCGCAGAAAATCTGCAAAGCATACCGCACGGTATCGCTCACGTCGGCGCTCGTCCTGTCGGGGCTCCTCCCGCTCGATCTCAGGGTCCAGGAGGCTGCCAGCTTATACCTCGCCAAAAAGAAAAAATCGCGGGATTACTTGCCACCAGGTAAAGACATCGAGCAATGGGTGCACTATTTAGATCAACCTCACCCATCAACACTTAAAGCAATTCGGTATGAGTCGCTGGAAAAACTGGACCCGGAGACCATCGATTCTCACCAAATTAATGGACCTCACGTCTATACGGATGGCAGCAAGATGGAAGGCAAGGTAGGTGCTGCCCTAACATGGTGGGAAGGGGGACAGGAAACCAGCAACTCATCCTTCAAATTGGACCCAGCTTGCACTGTATTCCAGGCAGAACTATATGCGTTGCATAGGGCGGTAAAACAGGCAAATGAGAGTGGCAAACCAGTAGTAAACATCATGAGCGATTCGAAATCATCGCTCGAACTACTGGAAAACCCGAAGCTCAGTCACCCCCTTGTAAGGACGATCAGGGAAGACCTGGGGGACCTAAATGCAGCTGGCAAGAGGTTGCGATTTTTCTGGATACGAGCGCACATAGGCACACCTGGGAATGAGCGAGCGGACGAGTTGGCAAAAAGAGCAGCCAGCAGCACGGACTTGCAACCGGAATACGATAAAATACCATTGTCTTTTGTAAAAAGGAAAATCCGAGAGGAATCAGTGAACAAATGGCAAGACAGATACAGCACCTCGCAGACCGGCAGGGTCACAAAAATCTTCTTCCCTGACGTAGGCAAAGCCTATAGTACGATACGAAAGATGAAAATGACCCCGGTGCTGTGTCAAGCATTTACAGGTCACGGAGGCTTCTCGGAATACCTGCACCGCTTCAAACTAAAGGACAGTCCAGCGTGTGAGTGCGACCCAGACACACCTGAAACTGTGGAACACATCATCGTGGACTGTCCTCGGTTTGCCAAGCTGCGTATGGAAACAGAACACAAGATGAATGCGGACATAGAGACAACAGGACTTAGCTGTTTGCTAGCAGATAGGGAGAGACGACCCATCTTCCTCAACTTTCTGGAAACTGTTATTCGCTCAGCTACCAAGCTCAACAGTACTCCGACACCAATCGACAACAGCTCAAATAGGACAGACCAAACCGCGGACCCACCCGATCTACCACCCATGAACCAACCCATCACCACCATCCAGACATTGTCAAATCGGCAATTTCTCTTACTAGGTGAAACGGGAGAACCGGGTATCAGAATCCGTGGAGTCTCCCTGTTTATGGACAGCAGTGCAGAGAAACTCGGCATTAGCTTCTGTATAGCGGGCGCTTCGAGCAGGGTGATGATTTCGCCAGGTCTCGCGGCGCTCATGAACGGGAGCACCTCAAAGAACACCATGAGGCGCAGAGTCTATGAAGCCATGCCTGTGACCGCGCTGGCCAAGCAACATTGCAGGCTGGTGCGAGTAAAAAACAAGGTAGTAGCACTATTCCAGTGGGACAACCTTGAACCACCATTCGCGCAGGCAAGCTCTGCGATGGTCGAGATCTGCACTTCGGGCGCAACAGACCACAAGACAATAAGTGTCGACGCCATGGCGGTGGGCTACGAAAAGGGGAGAGTGGAGGACTACCTCGGGTTTATGGAAGCATCCAAAAAACACGAGGTAGTCATCTACGAAAACAGGGGAGAAGACCTAAGCTTCCTGAGACCCCAAAAACCAAAAACCGCCACGGCGGCACCCGAGTCCTCGAGCGGTGCGGAGAGACTGCAGCAAAAACAAAAAGAGGCGCAAGCCATCCCTACGGCACACCAACCAACCGAAACCCGAGGCGCGCTGGAGAAAGCGACAAATATCTTCAGCGCGATGGTGCACCGCACATCCGGTTTGGCAGTAAAAGTAAGAGAAGAGGCCTCCACCAGCAGAATCGGCACGGCACTGAGGGCCTTCTTTAAACCACCCACCCGTGAAACACCTCACGAAGCTAGAAGGCGAACGTTGGCAGACAAGGGTCAAGTCGAGCCGCCACAGCTCAAAAACGCGGCAACACCAGCGGACCACATAGCCAACGCCTTCCTCGAGTTCCTAGCGCTTACCAAAGCCTCCCTCGAGGTCAACCGGAGGACTTGCGAGGCCATCATGCAAGCCTTCCGGCATAACAACATTGGCCTTCTAGAAGTGAGACTCGAGGAAGCCGAGGCGGCCATATACGACAACGAAACTTCCCAAACACTGCACGGAGTTGTAGACGGGGAGTACATGGCCGCCTACAACGCAACTGCTGGTTTCGTGGAGGCACAGAAGGAGGACCCAACGTGCCAAAAAATACGTTTTAAAACGCCACCATCCGACTCCATAGTCATAGTCGCGAAGTGTACTAAAATTATGCTGGAATGCCTGATCATGGAAAGGGCAAAGGAGATTGCGATCGATGATAACGACCTCACGGAGCACTGGGAAACACCCAAATTCACCTGGGTGAACGGAGTCCCTGGTTGTGGTAAAACAACCTGGATAATCAGGAACTTCGACAAAACCCGTGACGTAGTTATCACAGGCACCAAGGAAGCGGCTAGCGATCTGAGGGAAAAACTCGACCAAAAAGGTGTCGAGAACACAAGATCCAAAGTCCGCACCATGGCGTCCGCTCTAGCGAATGGTTTCGGGGGGCCAGCACGAGAAGGGCTTAACCGCCTGATCATCGATGAGGCCCTCATGAACCATTTTGGAGCGATTGTCATGGTAACAAAACTTGCGGGCGTAGGAGAAACCCTCATGTTCGGAGACGTCAACCAGGTGCCATACATCGACCGCAAAAACGCCTTCAACATCCTGTACCGCCGTCCCGACATGATCACGGGTATACACCAGGAGTTACTGTGCACACATAGAAACCCAATGGACGTGGCATATGCCCTCAGCGAAGTGTATGGGGGCATATACACGTCCAATAGTCGGATTAAATCCCTGGAGCAGAGGAATTTCACCGGCGCGCAAATACCGAAAAGTACTAACAACACCTTGTACTTGACCCACACCCAAAGCGAAAAGGCACACTTGATAGCCGAGGGCTTTGGTTCGGGTAACGGATCGCGCGTGAACACCATTCACGAAGCACAGGGAGCTACGTTCGACACGGTTTTAATTGTGCGCATAACTCAAATCAAAAGGAGGATCCACTGCGAAGTCCCACATGCGGTCGTGGCTGTGTCGCGGCACACTAATCGCTGCATTTATTATTCTGACGATCACACAGACGCGATCGCATCGTTTATCTCCAGGGCAATGAGAGCTGAGCCCGGCCAAATTCGGGACTATAACCTGAAGATGGCCATCAGAAACGGGGACGAGGCGGTGGTAAAGAAAATCGTGGAGACCGTTAAAACCAGTTAAATCAGTGGCATGTTTGTAATTTCAGTAAAAATACCTAATCTAATTTAAGTTAAATAACTAAATGTAATTACAGTAAAAATACCTGATCTAATTTAAGTTAAATAACTAAATGTAATTACAGTAAAAATACCTAATCTAATCTAAGTTAAATAACTAAATGTAACATAGGTAATAAGATGACGTGCTTGTATCGATCATACTAATAAACGTCAATTGTTAAAAATATAAATGTATAAAATTATGTGTTAAAATAGTGGCATGTTTGTAACTACAGTAAAAATACCTAATCTAATCTAAGTTAAATAACTAAATGTAACATAGGTAATAAGATGACGTGCTTGTATCGATCATACTAATAAACGTCAATTGTTAAATGTTTTAAATTAAAAAAAAAAAAAAAAAAAAAAAAAAAAAAAAAAACTGCAATTAATAACAACAGACAGAACAATAAAAAAAAAAAAAAAAAGAGATGGATACAATTATTTGGGAAAAAAAAAAAAAAAAAAAAATTTTATATGCTGTGTTAGTTGTAAGTGTGTGAGTTGTATGTAATTTAACAATAAATAAAAATAACAAATAAAATTAAAAACCTGTTAAAAAAAGGCATAGACCAAGAGTCTGTGGAGCGTAGATTTATTTATAAAAAAAAAAAAAAAAAAAAACCTAACCTAACCTAACCTAACCTAACCTAACCTAACCTAACCTAACCTAACCTAACCTAACCTAACCTAACCTAACCTAACCTAACCTAACCTAACCTAACCTAACCTAACCTAACCTAACCTAACCTAACCTAACCTAACCTAACCTAACCTAACCTAACCTAACCTAACCTAACCTAACCTAACCTAACCTAACCTAACCTAACCTAACCTAACCTAACCTAACCTAACCTAACCTAACCTAACCTAACCTAACCTAACCTAACCTAACCTAACCTAACCTAACCTAACCTAACCTAACCTAACCTAACCTAACCTAACCTAACCTAACCTAACCTAACCTAACCTAACCTAACCTAACCTAACCTAACCTAACCTAACCTAACCTAACCTAACCTAACCTAACCTAACCTAACCTAACCTAACCTAACCTAACCTAACCTAACCTAACCTAACCTAACCTAACCTAACCTAACCTAACCTAACCTAACCTAACCTAACCTAACCTAACCTAACCTAACCTAACCTAACCTAACCTAACCTAACCTAACCTAACCTAACCTAACCTAACCCAATTATAGTCTAGTGGCGAGACATACAACTCACCCCTCCCATTCAAAAATTAATATCTTGGGAACTCTATTTTTTGCGCGCGTGATTTTTGTGTGCAGTGATTTTTAGTGCTGTGACTCGCCAGGATTATCGTTTGCAGCGACATCGTGCGACGGTTTCCTGAGCTACAGAACCTCAACTTTGCTTACCAACCACGGGCAGAGCTGTACAAGTACGACCCAGCCAAAATCACCAGGCGATAGGACTCGGCGAGATCTTCAGGAAGGTGAAATCGGATCGAGGATCGGCCAACGGGAACGTCAGATACAGGTATCGGGAATCCACCAAAAAACACGCGGTCGCCACGCGGTTTCCGTGTGGAAAATTTCTATTGACCTCAATCTGCCTGCATCTGCACGTGTCGGCGTGACGTCGGTACAAGACTGCGAACCACCTTAGGACTCCGCTGAGGGACCGAGGACTGCGGCCACCGTGGAACATCACATCAGAGGCTGAGAGACCAGACACTAGGTGAGCTCGAGGGAACTCCGCCTCCCCCTATCCCAAACCCACCGTGCGAGGGCTCAAACGAGTCGTCGTGACCTAACCTAACCTAACCTAACCTAACCTAACCTAACCTAACCTAACCTAACCTAACCTAACCTAACCTAACCTAACCTAACCTAACCTAACCTAACCTAACCTAACCTAACCTAACCTAACCTAACCTAACCTAACCTAACCTAACCTAACCTAACCTAACCTAACCTAACCTAACCTTTTTTTTTTTTTTTTTTTTTTTATCGCTGGGAAATGCTTTTAGGCATCCCTCTCGAATGCCTCCGAGAGGGTATGTGGGACTCGCCGGGACTCCGGAATACCCACTAAAACCCAGCGGCGCTCCTGCGCATCGCCTTAAGGCTGAGTTACGGGAACACTTGCGCAATCATCCGCGACCCAGCCAGCGATATCCGCTCACGCGGACCCTCCTGCGGGGGGCATGCTGCCCCAACTTCCCTTTTCAGGGGCACCAACAAGGTGCGCCTCCGCCCCGCTTGTGTTCCTCCGAGACTGAGGCTCAACGGGCGGCAACGACGTCGACGAAACGACGACGACGTCGGGCAGGCCGCCCGGAGCCCTTGTCAGGGAGGAAGTCGCCGGTCCTGCGCCCGTCTTCGGCGCCCAGCCCTTCGGCGACGGAGAGGGTCCGCGTTAGCGTCTGCCTCCCGCAGCCGCTCCGCCGCCTCCTTCTGAGTCATCACCTCCTCGCAGAAGGAGGCGACGGCGTCCCAAGACTCCTCGCTGCCCACCATGGCTCGGACGACGGTGGGCAGCGAGAGGTCCTGCCCCACCACTGTCACGAGTGCGGCGCGCTGGGGCGCCCACTCGGCGCACGACTCCAGCGTGTGCTGCGCCGTGTCCTCCGCGTGGCCGCACTCGCGGCACTCCTCGGTGGGCTCCCGTCTCGCCACCACGCACAGGTATCTCCCGAAGCAGCCGTGCCCCGAGAGAACCTGCACGAGGTGGAAGGAGAGGACCCCATGCGTCCGGCCGGTCCAGAGCTCCAGGACCGGTCGGATCGCCTCGATCGTGCGCTGGCCGGCAGTCGGCGCCAGAAGCCGCTCCCGCCATCGAGCGGTGAGCTCGGCCTCCGCCAACCGCCGCCAGGCGCGATCCTGCGCCGGCGTAGGGTGTTCCCCCCGGATGCGGGCATCCACCCTACGCCAGTACGCCGCGTAGAGCACTTCGGCGTCCAGGTCCCACGGCGGCGTCCCCGCCAACACGCAGGCCGCCTCGCACGATACGGTCCGGTAACCCCGTATCACTCTGACCGCCATGACCCTCTGCGGTCTCCGCAGCAGGGCCCGGGTTCGGGGGGTCAGAGTGTCCGACCATACGGGCGCTCCGTAGAGCGCCATGGACCGCACCACGCCCGCGTATAGGCGGCGACACCGCGAGCTCGGTCCGCCCAGATTTGGCAGGAGCCAGCTCAGGGCTCCAGCGGCTCCCACGAGCTTTGGGACGAGACGCCGAAAGTGCTCCTCGAATGTCCACCGGCTGTCGAGGACGAGTCCCAGGTACTTCATCGTACGCTCGACTCCGATGGACACTCCGCCCACCACCAACTCGGACCGGGCGGGAGGCGCCCTCCGAGGCCCATGAAAGCACAGGGCCTCGGACTTGTGCAAGGCCACCTCCAGGCCCAGCGCCCGAATCCTCGCTACGATGTGGGCCACACCAGCTGTGGCCCTGCATCTAGCCTCCCTGAAGGCGCTGCCGCGGGCCGTGACGAGGGTATCGTCGGCGTAACAGATCACGTCGACGCCCGTCATCAAGGCCCCGCGCAGCACCCAGTCGTACCCGATGTTCCACAGGAGGGGCCCGAGTACCGAACCCTGTGGAACACCGCACGACATCGTCCTCTCCGACCAGTCCCCGCTGGTCGGATACCCGACCGATCGCCCGGAGAGGTAGGCCGCCACGATCCTCTCGAGGTACAGAGGCACCTCGTGGTACCTCAGCGCTTCCCGAATGCAGCTCCAGGGCAAAGTGTTGAAGGCGTTGGCGATGTCAAGAGACACCGCCACCAACACCTCGCCCCGGGACACCGCACTCTCCGCAAGGGCCCTCACACGTAGAATGGCATCTACGGTGGACCTGCCCCTGCGGAAACCGTACTGGTTGGCGCTGAGGTCCGGCCCTACACTCTCCAGGTGGTGAACGAGGCGAGCAGCGACGACACGCTCAAAGAGCTTGCTCACCTCGTTCAGCAGCACGATCGGTCGGTAGGACGACGGCTCGTGGGCCGGGCGGCCGGGCTTCCCGATCAGGACCAGTCTCCCCTTCTTCCACTCCCCGGGAAACTGGCCCCTCTCGAGGCATGCACCGAACAAGGCCCGGACCCACGGCTCGAGCGGCCCTAGGGCAAGAGCCCAGGCGCGGCCAGGGATACCGTCGGGACCCGGGGCGGTGATCTTCGCGCGCATGCGCATCACCGCCGCCGCCAACTCTCCCTCCGTGACCGGGGGCGCGACCGGGCTCCGGTCCCCCTCCTCGGGAGGAGGCGCCATGCGAGGCGCTCCGCGGTCGGCCCTGTCGGGGAACAGGGTCGCGACCACCGACTCTACTACGAGGGGCTCGAGACCCGATGTTATTGGAGGGGCCGTGGGTCGGAGCTTCTTCCGGACCGCCTTGTAAGGCCTTCCAAACGGATCCCCATCCAGAGTCTCGAGCATCTCCTGGTGCGCGAGGTCCATGGCCGCTCCGATGGCCTCGCGCAGCAGCCTCACGGCGTCCCTATAGAGGGTGTAGAGCCGCTCCTCCTCCCCCTGGTCCCGTCTCCTCCGCCGGCGGCAGCGGGTGTACTGGCGCCTCGCCGCCACGCAAGATCTGCGCAGCAGCGTGAGCTCGTCGGACCACCAGTACACCGCTCGCCTCGAGGGGACGGCGTGCACCCTCGGCATCGCCCCGTCGCAGACGCCCGTCATCGCCTCGCCGAGACGGGCCGCTTCGGCTTCCACTCCGCCCAGGCCGCCCTCTCGAGGCGCTGAAAACCAGGCCTCGACGAGGGCAGCCTCGACCAGGAAGTCCCGGTCCATCCGTTTCAGGGACCAACGAGGACCGGGAGGCGAGGTCCGAGCCGGGCCACCCGCGGTGACTGCGCTCGCGGAGACGGCGAACCTGATGTAGCGGTGGTCCGCCAGTGTCTCCACGTCCTCCTCCACCCGCCAGCCCCGGACGCGGCGCGCCAGGGCGGGATCGGCGAAGGAGACGTCCACGACGGAACCGCCTTGCCGCCGCACGCAGGTGTGGACCGACCCACGGTTGAGGACCGTGAGGCCGGTCGCCGTCACCCACTCCGCGAGCTCCTGCCCCCGAGGGTCCGTCGCTGGACACCCCCACGCCACAGATTTGGCGTTCAGGTCCCCAGCGACGAGCACGCGGCCGGGGCGACTTCTGCCAATCAGAACGCCGACTTCGTCCAGGAACTGTCCGAAGTCGGCGAGACTCCGATTGGGCGAGAAGTACACCCCGACGACCAGGACGTCTCCCACCACGGCGGAGACATATCCCCGGCCTCGGACTACGTCAACGAAGGCCGGGGAACCCACCACGGGACGGGACGTTATCGCCACCACTCCGTCCCTGTCCCCCGCCCAGTCGTCCCCGGATGGGACGCGGTAGGGCTCGGCGACCACAGCCACGTGGATCGACCACTCCGCCATGCTCTGAAACAACAGGTCCTGAGCTCTGGCGGAGTGATTGACGTTCGCCTGGAGGAGGTTCAGGTCCATTACTGGTCCGTAGCCATCGGAACCTCCTCCTCTGCCCTACGCGGCGCCTCCGCTTGCTGGGGTGGTGGGGCCTTCCCTCCTCCCTTCTTCCCTTTTGGCGGGGGCACGCAGGCCTTGCCACCCGCCCGGTGCTCCGACGGCCGCCCGGCCGCCGCACAGACGAGGCAGTGCAGCCCGGCGGTGCAACCGCGGGCCTTATGCCCTGGTTGGCCGCAGCGGTAGCACACCCCGCTGCGGTCTACCCCCTCCGAGCACTGGGCCCCCATGTGTCCGGGTGCGAGGCACCGGTAACACATCAGGGGGCGGGCCTCCAGCAGCTCGACCCGGGCGGACACCCACCCCACCATCAGGCGCCCCCCCGCGACGATCTTTTTGGCGGCCTCGACGGGGCAGCGCACCAGGACTGTGCCCAGCCCGTCGTGCCTGACCCCCACCCCGCCGGCTCGCACCTGCTCAGCGGGGCAGTCTCCGGCCCTGGCGATCGCCGCCGCCACCTCCGCGCTGGTGACGGAGTCGTCCAGGCCCGACACCCGCAAGTCCGCCGACTTTACGGGTCGGGTGACCCGGACGACTCCGTCGCCCAGGACCTCCCGGAGCCTATTGGCCAGGGAGTCCGCCTTCTCCGCGCTGGAGGCTCCGGCACCGGGGAACTCAAAGATGCGGCCCCCGGTTGCCGCCCTCCGGAATCGGACCCCCTGGGCGCCCAGGTCCGCCGCGTTGATCTTCTCTTTCGCGGCGGCGATCACGCGCTCATAGGTCGCGCCCCTCTCCGCAGCCTCCGGCAGCAGCGTCAGAACGACCGCCGACGACTGCGGAGTGCGGAGCTTGCGGGGCTTGCGGGCGCGACCCTTCGCCGCCGCTGGACGCCCCCCAGGACCGACCATCGTCCACCCCGAAGAAGACGGCTGCTGCGACCCCTGCTGCCGCCGTTCTTGAGGGCCAGGCGTCTGTGCACCCTGCCCTCCCTTCTTCTTCTTCTTCCTGTTCCTCTTCGCCCTCCCCTCCTCCCTCGTTTGGGAAGGCGGGGTAGAAGAGGAAGGAAGCGGGGCCTCCCTCTCCGGTCGAGTCCTGGGCGGCCTCGGCGCCGACTCCGCTGGGCCCCGAGGCGGGACACGTCCTGCGGGCTCCTTAGGCGCGCTAGGGGCCGGCGCCGAGGACGGCGCCGAGGGCGGCCTCGCTTTCGTCGCCCCGGAGGGTCCCGGAGCAGGCCTCGACGCCGCGTCCGCGTACGTGGGCCCACCCCTCCTCCGATCGGAGGCCAGAGGCGGCCTCACATTCCTCTCCGGGAGGAGTCTGTCCTCGATGGAGGCCAGGCGGGCATTCAGCATCCCGCCGACCTGCATCATAACCGCCCGACAGATCTCCTCCATGGACGACGGAGCAGCAGCAGGGGCACCAGGAGGGGTGGCCCCTGGGCGTCCACCCCTGTCCCCGTCCTTGCGGGGAGGAGGCCGCGGCGCAGAAGGCGCCTCCGCGGTCCTGCCCGGGGGAGTGGGGGCGGAAGCCTGATTCCGCGCCCTCTCCATGTCCTCCCTCAACCGGGCCATCTCCCTGCGGAGGCTGCCCATCTCAGCCTGCAGGCGGGCGTTCCATCTCTGCCTCCATCTCTGCCGCACGCTGGGCGGCTTTGAGCTCGAGCTGAGCTTTCCTCAGACCGACATATTTGCCAGTCGTGGGGGGCCTCCCTCGCCCGCGTTTGGCAGTGCCCTTTCGTTGCACCACAACCACTTCCTCCTCCTCATCACTGAGCGGCCTTTTCCGCCCGGTGCTTTCCGCACCTATGCTCATCACACTTGAGCCTGAGTCCGAAGACACAGCCTCCTCCTCCTCACTCCTTTTGTTTTTTATTTTTGCAATTTCCATTTTGAGTCCCACGAGTGTGGGGGAAAAACGGTCGACCCGGGCGGTGCCCCCTGCACCCGAGCAAGCCTAATAAGTCACGGGGTCGGCCGGTACCGTGACTGGGTTCGCACTCGAAGCTGGTCATCCCACCAACTATGCATCCCCTCGCGGTGCGCCGCCGCTTGGGATTCGGGGTGATTTTTTATAGAGGTTTTCTTCCTCGTGGTCCGGGCGGTTAAGCCAGGACCATCGGTCCCAGTGTCAGGCATGAGACATGACCAACAACTGTCACTCCTACGGGATTACGATTTGGTGGCGAGGGCCACGCAGGACTAGTTCCCACGCAGCCCGCTCGGAGGCAGGGTGAGTGCACACCGAGCTCGCCTCAAACTCCTCCTCCAGAGGATCCTCCTCCACTCTCGCCGTACTCGGCCCCAACTGGGCGTTCCCGCCCCCTTCGGTTATTTTTTAACGAGGTTTTCTTCCTCTTTGTGCCACGCCTGGCTCCGGCTGGGCGTTCCCGCCCCCTTCGGTTATTTTTTTACGAGGTTTTCTTCCTCCTTGTGCCACACCTGGCTCCGCCCGGGCGTTCCCGCCCCCTTCGGTTATTTTTTTACGAGGTTTTCTTCCTCGCGTTGGGCCTCCTCGCCCCTTCCTCCCCCTAGGTCCTCCACTGTGCCCTCTGCTGATCAGAGGGACACGCGGAGAAACCTTCCCCCCCGCCAGGTTATTAGCCATGGCTAGCAATATCCCATAAAGGGAAATTGCTAACCATGTTACCGGGGTGCACCGGCCCAAACACTGCTCTTCCCTCCGGACGTATCCAGAGGGACCAGCAGTGCCCGGGCACACTTGGAGGTTACCTGGCCCGCCACCCCAACCTAACCTAACCTAACCTAACCTAACCTAACCTAACCTAACCCAGTTATAGTCTAGTGGCGAGACATACAACTCACCCCTCCCATTCAAAAATTAATATCTTGGGAACTCTATTTTTTGCGCGCGTGATTTTTGTGTGCAGTGATTTTTAGTGCTGTGACTCGCCAGGATTATCGTTTGCAGCGACATCGTGCGACGGTTTCCTGAGCTACAGAACCTCAACTTTGCTTACCAACCACGGGCAGAGCTGTACAAGTACGACCCAGCCAAAATCACCAGGCGATAGGACTCGGCGAGATCTTCAGGAAGGTGAAATCGGATCGAGGATCGGCCAACGGGAACGTCAGATACAGGTATCGGGAATCCACCAAAAACACGCGGTCGCCACGCGGTTTCCGTGTGGAAAATTTCTATTGACCTCAATCTGCCTGCATCTGCACGTGTCGGCGTGACGTCGGTACAAGACTGCGAACCACCTTAGGACTCCGCTGAGGGACCGAGGACTGCGGCCACCGTGGAACATCACATCAGAGGCTGAGAGACCAGACACCAGGTGAGCTCGAGGGAACTCCGCCTCCCCCTATCCCAAACCCACCGTGCGAGGGCTCAAACGAGTCGTCGTGACGAGACCTCCCCGCACCCCCCATCCAACCCAAACCTCAGATTATATACCCCCCCCCCCCCCCCTTTTTTTTTTTTTTTGTGCCTCCCTGCCCCCGCCCCTGCCTCACCCCTCCATATCGAGTAAGGGCTCAAACGACTCGTCGTTTTGAGACCTACTCATACCCGCCCCCCTCTCCCTAAATTAACCTTTACGTAAACCCCCCCCCCCCTCCTCACCCCCCTTCCCTTCACACACACCCCCCCCCCTCACCCCTCCTGTGTGAGGTCTCAAACGACTCGTCGCAGCGAGACCTACTCACAGGCAGCCCCTACAGAGTCCTCCCCCCCCCCCCCCCCCCCCCCCCCCCCCCCTTACTTCCCAACCCCCCAAAAAAAAAAATCTTAGACCCCCTAAATCGTCCCCCCACGAGACCCCCCCCTGACCCCCCCAAATTTTTTATCTCACTAATAGCCTCCCCACGAAAACCCCCCCCCCCAACCCCCCCCCACTTTTAGTGCCAAAACCCCCGCGGCCTATAACTCGGGAACTATCACACCTAGACCCCCCGAGTTTGGGTTCATTCGACGCGCCAGGGAACAAGGAAACTTTTGGCTCCAGCACATTCCCAAAATTCCCCCTGGGTGAGGAGTTTTGGCCAAAAATAGTTTCGGGTCCAGAAAAAAATTTTTCTGACCCCATATTCGAATCCCTTGAAAAAATTATTTTTTCCCCCCCCACCCCCTCGAGCAAAACCCCCGCGGCGGATAACTCGCGAACTATCAGAGATACCCCCCCCGAGTTTGGTGTCTCTGTACTCGCAAAAGAGAGAGGAATCTTTTGGCTCCGACACATCTCCGAATTTCATCTCCTGGAACGAGCCAAGTCGTCGGGAACTGGAAATCACTGCACAACATCAACAGCAAGAGACCAGACCATCGGGCTCTAACGCGCAGAAATAAAGAAGACTACACAGCAATAAATTTTAAGTTAAGTCTAGTCTAGTATAAGCAAATTATTGTAGTATTAAGTAAACCAAAATGTCATCAAAAAGCGGAAACACCCAACAGGCGGTGGCGGAGACTGCATCGGTCTCCTCAAAAAGTTCTTCGAAATCAGCAACATCAGTCCGCTCGACCTCGCGCCCAGCAACACAAAAGGAGCAGCAGGGCGAAAGGCCGAGTAGACCGCAGCGCAGCTTGCGCGAAAAGGTTCTCGTAAGGACGACATCGATGAGGTCGTCAATGAGCGAAGACGCACCGGTGCAGCCCCCGCCGCCGCTTCCCAATTCACCGCTCCCCTCGTCGCCAATCGACATTTCAGCCCAGAAAGTCATCACCTGGGAACAAAAAGAGGCCTCACCCTGTCAGGTAGACTCGGAGGACGATCTTTCCGAGGGCTCCTCGTTTTCAGAAAGACTGCAGACGGGGAGACCCAGCATGGTCTCCTTCACCTCGAGACGAACGGGAGTGGAAATGGATGGCGCCACAAAATTGGCAAACGAAATGCTGCTGAAGGCAAAAGATGCGTTGGAAGCAGCGGGCAACATGAAGAAGGAGTGCAAAGTCATCGCGCTGGAATGTCTTCAGGCCCTGTACGAGACAGTCCTCTCACTCTCAGACTCCCGGTCCAGGCACAAACACAACCTGGAGAAGGAGCGGGCACGGCACGCACAGGAGCTGGTTCGGGTTGAGAGAGCACATAATAAGATGATGACAGAGGCGCTCAAAGACCTAAACCAGAGGCTGAGCGAAGCGCGGGTCGATATCTCCGGGAATCTAGAGGAGACCAAGGCCATCAGAAGTTGGCTCGGGTACGAGACTCAAGAGCCACATCGAAAGATTGACGAAATCAACGAAAAGATGGCCTGTCTCGAGAAAGCCATCGGTGAGGTAGCACAGCACAAGTCGGACACCAACATCGGCAATCTAAAACCCCTCATCGACGGGAACGAGAGGACTTTCTCCAAACTGGACAAACTGTCCAATCAACTGGATGACCTGAGAAGGAATCTAGACAGGGTCAAAGAAGATGCCCACTCACTCATGGCAGCCCAAAACACAATGTCGTACATCAACCAAGAACCGCAACGAGAACTGGATTCACCCAGGGAACACAGGGATGAGCTGGGAAAGGGCTTAGCGGAAGTAAAAGCCGCAATAGCGCAAGCCGAAAAAAACATCTGCGAGACTATCAAATCGCAGCCTGCCCCGCTAGCGGCACAGGTCACCCTTCCAAATGAAGACATGGCACTACACCTGCAGCCAATAAATGAAAGATTAGAAGCTGTTTCGTCCGAACTCCGCACCATCAGGGAGATTAGGAACAAAACCCCGCCCCCTGCGATAAGCATAGGGGCGGAGATCGCAGCGGCGGAGCAGCTCAGAGGCGCAGGTCCGGCTCCAAAGCCCACTTACGCGCAGGTGGCCCAGAAGCCACGCACCCCCTGTCCAAACCATACGTTGATAGTATCGGCTATCGATCCCCAGAAGACCGGGGATAATGTAATCGCAAACATCAGAACGGCCTTGGACCTTAAGAACACTGGGGCCAAGATAGACCGAGTTCGGAAGGGGAGGAACCAGAAGGTCATCCTGAGCTGCAACACAAAAGAAGACCTGGAGACGGTCCATAGCAAAATAAAATCAGCCAAAGGCCTGAAAGCGGAGGTGCCCAAGGTAAACAATCCGCTGGCCAAGGTTAAGGACGTCCTCTCCTACCACACGGACGCGGAGATCGAGGGCTTTATCCGCTCTCAAAACAGACATCTTCTAAGAGATCTGCAAGAGAAAGATATCTCGGTAAGAGTACGGTACCGAAAAAAGGCAAGAAATCCACTGGAATGCCACGCGGTGCTGGAGCTCTCGCCTGAGGTTCACAAACGTCTGATAGAGGCGGGCAAAGTATACATCGACCTCCAGCGTAGGCCGATCGAGGACCAGTCTCCTTTAGTGCAGTGCACTAAATGCCTTGGTTTCGGGCATACAAAAGCAATATGTAGGGAAGCGGAACACCTCTGTAGCCACTGCGGGGGGGGTCACTCATGGGAGGAGTGCTCAAGCCGAGCTGAAGGAAGGCCCCCCTGCTGCAAAAACTGTAAGCGGGCTAAGAAAGACACCAACAACAGCGACCACAATGCTTTCAGCATGGAGTGCCCAGAGAAACAGAAGTGGGACTCGATAGCGAGGTCCCGAATCACTTACCTCTGCTAAGGGCACCCCTGCGGAAAACAGCTCAAATATGGAAACGCTCAAGATCATCCAGGCTAATTTACAACGCTCGAAACTGGTGACAGCAGAGTTGCTAGAGGCGGCACAGAGTAAAGGAATAACAGTGGCCTTAGTACAAGAACCGTATGTGGGAAGAACTGGGACACTGAAACAGCACCCTGGCACAAAAGTAATCCAGTGCACTCTGGGCCGCCAAAAGCCGGTAAAGGCGGCAATAATAGTCTTCGGTGACCAGCTGGAGGTGATACACGACCCCCAGCTGGTGACCGAAACGGAGGCCGCCGTCTTACTGGTAGCGGGCAAGCTGAAACTAGGAGTTATCTCCGTCTACTATGAGGGGGACCAGGAAATAGGACCCTACCTGGAGCGCACGCAATCAGCGTGCCGCGGATTAAATACCAACAACCTCATAGTGGCAGGAGATGTAAATGCCTGGAGCCATTGGTGGGGGAGCGACTCCGAGAACGATAGGGGGGCTGAGTACGCTGCCTTCCTAAATAGTATGGACCTTCACGTCCTCAACACCGGGAGCACTCCAACCTTCGAGACACAAAGAGGGGGTCGGCTGTGCACAAGCATAGTCGACGTTACCGCGTGTAGTGAATCACTGCTGGGGAAGATCGAAAACTGGAGGGTGGACCGAAGCATAGTAACATCGGACCATAACGCAATCACATATGATCTGCGACTGGAAGCGGCACTAGTACCGCTAAAGCAGCCAACAACACGGAGATTTAACACAAAAAAGGCTGACTGGTCCGCTTTCGCCACTCATCTAAGGACGTCCCTGGCAGAGAAAAACATCACACCTGACACCATCCAAAGAGTCAAAACCCCGGAAGAAATGGAGGCCATAACAACTACATATGTAAACATCACACAGGAGGCATGCGACCACGCCATCCCTGCGATAGGACAATGGAAAGGCTGCCCAAAACCACCATGGTGGTCTAAAGAGCTTGACGAAATGAAATCAGAAGTACTGAGGAGAAAACGCCGCATAAAAAACGCTGCCCCTGGGCGTCGTCAGCAGGTGATAAACAACTACCTAGAGGCCAAAACCAGTTACAACGACATGGCAAACGACGCCCAGACTGAGAGTTGGAAGGAATTCTGCTCTAAACAGGAAAGAGAGAGCATGTGGGACGGTGTGTACAAAGTCATCAGGAAAACAGCCCGAAGATACGATGATGCGCTGCTGAGGGACTCCAATGGGAAAACCCTGAGCCCGAAGGAATCAGCAGAATTGCTAGCTAACACCTTCTATCCCGATGACACTAGAGCAACAGATACGCCGTACCACACACAACTCCGGTCTGCGACAGAGGGAAACCACCACAGGGTGCGAGAGCATCTGTCGGAGGACGATCCACCCTTCACCGAAGAGGAACTAGAGTCAGTGCTAAAGACACTGAATCCTAAGAAAGCCCCAGGACCGGATGGATTGACCTCCGACATATGTGAAATAGCTATCCACTGCGAAAAGGGTGTGTTCTTAGCGATAGCCAATAAATGTCTGTCGCTGCCCTACTTCCCCAAGCAGTGGAAGGTTGCTCATGTCGTCATCCTAAGGAAGCCCGGAAAAGACGATTACACCCACCCGAAGTCATACAGACCGATAGGCCTGTTGTCAATATTTGGAAAGATTGTTGAAAAGATGATGATAAGCAGAATGCAGTGGAGAATCCTTCCGACCCTCAACAAAATGCAGTATGGTTTCCTGCCGCAGCGCGGCACTGAGGACGCCCTCTATGACCTGGTGAACCATGTGAGATCTGAAATCATAGGAAAAAAGACAGTAATCATGGTCTCGCTGGACATAGAGGGTGCCTTCGACAACGCGTGGTGGCCGGCGCTGAAAAATCAACTCATTGTCAGGAAATGCCCCAAAAATCTGTACGGGATGACATGTTCATACCTAGACGACCGTAAGGTGAGAGTCAATTACGCCAGGGAAGTGTATGAAAGGAACACTACAAAAGGTTGTGTTCAAGGCTCAATAGGCGGACCGACCTTCTGGAATGTGATCCTGGACCCACTTCTGAATAAACTAACCGGCGAAGAGGTATATTGTCAAGCGTTCGCGGACGACGTGGTACTGATCTTCTCTGGACACAGGATGGAAGAGCTTGAAACGACAGTCAACGCCACCTTGGCTAGTGTAGTAAAATGGGGAAGACAAAACAAGCTGAACTTCGCAGCACATAAAACAAACGCGATGATTATTACAAGGAAACTCAAGTACGACCCCCCTAGGCTATACATGTCAAACAATGCTCTCCAACTTGTGGAGGAGTTGAAACTCCTAGGTCTAATCATAGATAAAAGGTTAACATTTCAGTCGCATGTATCCGCAGTATGCAAAAAGACAGCGGATATATACAAACAACTAGCGTGCGCAGCAAAGGTTACCTGGGGCCTAAACAGGGAGATAGTCAGGACCATATACGTCGCCGTGGTCGAGCCCATTGCGTTGTATGCTTCCAGCGTATGGTACCCAGCAACTGGGCTCCAAAAGGTTAGAAACCAGTTGGACGCTCTTCAAAGGGGCTACGCGCAGAAAATCTGCAAAGCATACCGCACGGTATCGCTCACGTCGGCGCTCGTCCTGTCGGGGCTCCTCCCGCTCGATCTCAGGGTCCAGGAGGCTGCCAGCTTATACCTCGCCAAAAAGAAAAAATCGCGGGATTACTTGCCACCAGGTAAAGACATCGAGCAATGGGTGCACTATTTAGATCAACCTCACCCATCAACACTTAAAGCAATTCGGTATGAGTCGCTGGAAAAACTGGACCCGGAGACCATCGATTCTCACCAAATTAATGGACCTCACGTCTATACGGATGGCAGCAAGATGGAAGGCAAGGTAGGTGCTGCCCTAACATGGTGGGAAGGGGGACAGGAAACCAGCAACTCATCCTTCAAATTGGACCCAGCTTGCACTGTATTCCAGGCAGAACTATATGCGTTGCATAGGGCGGTAAAACAGGCAAATGAGAGTGGCAAACCAGTAGTAAACATCATGAGCGATTCGAAATCATCGCTCGAACTACTGGAAAACCCGAAGCTCAGTCACCCCCTTGTAAGGACGATCAGGGAAGACCTGGGGGACCTAAATGCAGCTGGCAAGAGGTTGCGATTTTTCTGGATACGAGCGCACATAGGCACACCTGGGAATGAGCGAGCGGACGAGTTGGCAAAAAGAGCAGCCAGCAGCACGGACTTGCAACCGGAATACGATAAAATACCATTGTCTTTTGTAAAAAGGAAAATCCGAGAGGAATCAGTGAACAAATGGCAAGACAGATACAGCACCTCGCAGACCGGCAGGGTCACAAAAATCTTCTTCCCTGACGTAGGCAAAGCCTATAGTACGATACGAAAGATGAAAATGACCCCGGTGCTGTGTCAAGCATTTACAGGTCACGGAGGCTTCTCGGAATACCTGCACCGCTTCAAACTAAAGGACAGTCCAGCGTGTGAGTGCGACCCAGACACACCTGAAACTGTGGAACACATCATCGTGGACTGTCCTCGGTTTGCCAAGCTGCGTATGGAAACAGAACACAAGATGAATGCGGACATAGAGACAACAGGACTTAGCTGTTTGCTAGCAGATAGGGAGAGACGACCCATCTTCCTCAACTTTCTGGAAACTGTTATTCGCTCAGCTACCAAGCTCAACAGTACTCCGACACCAATCGACAACAGCTCAAATAGGACAGACCAAACCGCGGACCCACCCGATCTACCACCCATGAACCAACCCATCACCACCATCCAGACATTGTCAAATCGGCAATTTCTCTTACTAGGTGAAACGGGAGAACCGGGTATCAGAATCCGTGGAGTCTCCCTGTTTATGGACAGCAGTGCAGAGAAACTCGGCATTAGCTTCTGTATAGCGGGCGCTTCGAGCAGGGTGATGATTTCGCCAGGTCTCGCGGCGCTCATGAACGGGAGCACCTCAAAGAACACCATGAGGCGCAGAGTCTATGAAGCCATGCCTGTGACCGCGCTGGCCAAGCAACATTGCAGGCTGGTGCGAGTAAAAAACAAGGTAGTAGCACTATTCCAGTGGGACAACCTTGAACCACCATTCGCGCAGGCAAGCTCTGCGATGGTCGAGATCTGCACTTCGGGCGCAACAGACCACAAGACAATAAGTGTCGACGCCATGGCGGTGGGCTACGAAAAGGGGAGAGTGGAGGACTACCTCGGGTTTATGGAAGCATCCAAAAAACACGAGGTAGTCATCTACGAAAACAGGGGAGAAGACCTAAGCTTCCTGAGACCCCAAAAACCAAAAACCGCCACGGCGGCACCCGAGTCCTCGAGCGGTGCGGAGAGACTGCAGCAAAAACAAAAAGAGGCGCAAGCCATCCCTACGGCACACCAACCAACCGAAACCCGAGGCGCGCTGGAGAAAGCGACAAATATCTTCAGCGCGATGGTGCACCGCACATCCGGTTTGGCAGTAAAAGTAAGAGAAGAGGCCTCCACCAGCAGAATCGGCACGGCACTGAGGGCCTTCTTTAAACCACCCACCCGTGAAACACCTCACGAAGCTAGAAGGCGAACGTTGGCAGACAAGGGTCAAGTCGAGCCGCCACAGCTCAAAAACGCGGCAACACCAGCGGACCACATAGCCAACGCCTTCCTCGAGTTCCTAGCGCTTACCAAAGCCTCCCTCGAGGTCAACCGGAGGACTTGCGAGGCCATCATGCAAGCCTTCCGGCATAACAACATTGGCCTTCTAGAAGTGAGACTCGAGGAAGCCGAGGCGGCCATATACGACAACGAAACTTCCCAAACACTGCACGGAGTTGTAGACGGGGAGTACATGGCCGCCTACAACGCAACTGCTGGTTTCGTGGAGGCACAGAAGGAGGACCCAACGTGCCAAAAAATACGTTTTAAAACGCCACCATCCGACTCCATAGTCATAGTCGCGAAGTGTACTAAAATTATGCTGGAATGCCTGATCATGGAAAGGGCAAAGGAGATTGCGATCGATGATAACGACCTCACGGAGCACTGGGAAACACCCAAATTCACCTGGGTGAACGGAGTCCCTGGTTGTGGTAAAACAACCTGGATAATCAGGAACTTCGACAAAACCCGTGACGTAGTTATCACAGGCACCAAGGAAGCGGCTAGCGATCTGAGGGAAAAACTCGACCAAAAAGGTGTCGAGAACACAAGATCCAAAGTCCGCACCATGGCGTCCGCTCTAGCGAATGGTTTCGGGGGGCCAGCACGAGAAGGGCTTAACCGCCTGATCATCGATGAGGCCCTCATGAACCATTTTGGAGCGATTGTCATGGTAACAAAACTTGCGGGCGTAGGAGAAACCCTCATGTTCGGAGACGTCAACCAGGTGCCATACATCGACCGCAAAAACGCCTTCAACATCCTGTACCGCCGTCCCGACATGATCACGGGTATACACCAGGAGTTACTGTGCACACATAGAAACCCAATGGACGTGGCATATGCCCTCAGCGAAGTGTATGGGGGCATATACACGTCCAATAGTCGGATTAAATCCCTGGAGCAGAGGAATTTCACCGGCGCGCAAATACCGAAAAGTACTAACAACACCTTGTACTTGACCCACACCCAAAGCGAAAAGGCACACTTGATAGCCGAGGGCTTTGGTTCGGGTAACGGATCGCGCGTGAACACCATTCACGAAGCACAGGGAGCTACGTTCGACACGGTTTTAATTGTGCGCATAACTCAAATCAAAAGGAGGATCCACTGCGAAGTCCCACATGCGGTCGTGGCTGTGTCGCGGCACACTAATCGCTGCATTTATTATTCTGACGATCACACAGACGCGATCGCATCGTTTATCTCCAGGGCAATGAGAGCTGAGCCCGGCCAAATTCGGGACTATAACCTGAAGATGGCCATCAGAAACGGGGACGAGGCGGTGGTAAAGAAAATCGTGGAGACCGTTAAAACCAGTTAAATCAGTGGCATGTTTGTAATTTCAGTAAAAATACCTAATCTAATTTAAGTTAAATAACTAAATGTAATTACAGTAAAAATACCTGATCTAATTTAAGTTAAATAACTAAATGTAATTACAGTAAAAATACCTAATCTAATCTAAGTTAAATAACTAAATGTAACATAGGTAATAAGATGACGTGCTTGTATCGATCATACTAATAAACGTCAATTGTTAAAAATATAAATGTATAAAATTATGTGTTAAAATAGTGGCATGTTTGTAACTACAGTAAAAATACCTAATCTAATCTAAGTTAAATAACTAAATGTAACATAGGTAATAAGATGACGTGCTTGTATCGATCATACTAATAAACGTCAATTGTTAAATGTTTTAAATTAAAAAAAAAAAAAAAAAAAAAAAAAAAAAAAAAAACTGCAATTAATAACAACAGACAGAACAATAAAAAAAAAAAAAAAAAGAGATGGATACAATTATTTGGGAAAAAAAAAAAAAAAAAAAAATTTTATATGCTGTGTTAGTTGTAAGTGTGTGAGTTGTATGTAATTTAACAATAAATAAAAATAACAAATAAAATTAAAAACCTGTTAAAAAAAGGCATAGACCAAGAGTCTGTGGAGCGTAGATTTATTTATAAAAAAAAAAAAAAAAAAAAACCTAACCTAACCTAACCTAACCTAACCTAACCTATCCTAACCTAACCTAACCTAACCTAACCTAACCTAACCTAACCTAACCTAACCTAACCTAACCTAACCTAACCTAACCTAACCTAACCTAACCTAACCTAACCTAACCTAACCTAACCTAACCTAACCTAACCTAACCTAACCTAACCTAACCTAACCTAACCTAACCTAACCTAACCTAACCTAACCTAACCTAACCTAACCTAACCTAACCTAACCTAACCTAACCTAACCTAACCTAACCTAACCTCACCTAACCTAACCTAACCTAACCTAACCTAACCTAACCTAACCTAACCTAACCTAACCTAACCTAACCTAACCTAACCTAACCTAACCTAACCTAACCTAACCTAACCTAACCTAACCTAACCTAACCTAACCTAACCTAACCTAACCTAACCTAACCTAACCTAACCTAACCTAACCTAACCTAACCTAACCTAACCTAACCTAACCTAACCTAACCTAACCTAACCTAACCTAACCTAACCTAACCTAACCTAACCTAACCTAACCTAACCTAACCTAACCTAACCCAGTTATAGTCTAGTGGCGAGACATACAACTCACCCCTCCCATTCAAAAATTAATATCTTGGGAACTCTATTTTTTGCGCGCGTGATTTTTGTGTGCAGTGATTTTTAGTGCTGTGACTCGCCAGGATTATCGTTTGCAGCGACATCGTGCGACGGTTTCCTGAGCTACAGAACCTCAACTTTGCTTACCAACCACGGGCAGAGCTGTACAAGTACGACCCAGCCAAAATCACCAGGCGATAGGACTCGGCGAGATCTTCAGGAAGGTGAAATCGGATCGAGGATCGGCCAACGGGAACGTCAGATACAGGTATCGGGAATCCACCAAAAAACACGCGGTCGCCACGCGGTTTCCGTGTGGAAAATTTCTATTGACCTCAATCTGCCTGCATCTGCACGTGTCGGCGTGACGTCGGTACAAGACTGCGAACCACCTTAGGACTCCGCTGAGGGACCGAGGACTGCGGCCACCGTGGAACATCACATCAGAGGCTGAGAGACCAGACACTAGGTGAGCTCGAGGGAACTCCGCCTCCCCCTATCCCAAACCCACCGTGCGAGGGCTCAAACGAGTCGTCGTGACGAGACCTCCCCACACCCCCCATCCAACCCAAACCTCAGATTATATACCCCCCCCCCCCCTTTTTTTGTGCCTCCCTGCCCCCGCCCCTGCCTCACCCCTCCATATCGAGTAAGGGCTCAAACGACTCGTCGTTTTGAGACCTACTCATACCCGCCCCCTCTACCTAAATTAACCTTTACGTAAACCCCCCCCCCCCCCCCCCCCCCCTTTCCCTTCACACACACCCCCCCCCCCCCTCACCCCCCCTGTGTGAGGTCTCAAACGACTCGTCGCAGCGAGACCTACTCACAGGCAGCCCCTACAGAGTCCTCCCCCCCCCAAATCCCGCTCCCCCCCCCCCCCCCTTACTTCCCAACCCCCCAAAATCTTAGACCCCCTAAATCGTCCCCCCACGAGACCCCCCCCCTGACCCCCCAAATTTTTATCTCACTAATAGCCTCCCCACGAAAACCCCCCCCCCCAACCCCCCCCCACTTTTAGTGCCAAAATCCCCGCGGCCTATAACTCGGGAACTATCACACCTAGACCCCCCGAGTTTGGGTTCATTCGACGCGCCAGGGAACAAGGAAACTTTTGGCTCCAGCACATTCCCAAAATTCCCCCTGGGTGAGGAGTTTTGGCCAAAAATAGTTTCGGGTCCAGAAAATTTTTCTGACCCCATATTCGAACCCCTTGAAAAAATTATTTTTTCCCCCCCCACCCCCTCGAGCAAAACCCCCGCGGCGGATAACTCGCGAACTATCAGAGATACCCCCCCCGAGTTTGGTGTCTCTGTACTCGCAAAAGAGAGAGGAATCTTTTGGCTCCGACACATCTCCGAATTTCATCTCCTGGAACGAGCCAAGTCGTCGGGAACTGGAAATCACTGCACAACATCAACAGCAAGAGACCAGACCATCGGGCTCTAACGCGCAGAAATAAAGAAGACTACACAGCAATAAATTAAGTTAAGTTTTAGTATAAGCATATATTATAGTATTATTATTATATTCTGGCTATATAAGTAAACCACAATGTCATCAAAAAGCGGAAACACCCAACAGACGGTGGCGGAGACTGCATCGGTCTCCTCAAAAGGCTCTTCGAAATCAGTAACATCAGTCCGCTCGACCTCGCGCCCAGCAACACAAAAGGAGCAGCAGGGCGAAAGGCCGAGTAGACCCCAGCGCAGTTTGCGCGAAAAGGTACTTGTCAGGACGACTTCGATGAGATCGTCAATGAGCGAAGATGCACCGGTGCAGACCCCGCCGCCGCTCCCCGCTACGCCTCCTCCCCCGTCGCCAACTGACATCCCGGCCCAAACAGACACCACCTGGGAACAAAAAGAGCATTCGCCTTGTAGGGTAGACTCGGAAGACGACCTTTCCGACGGCTCCTCTTTCTCAGAGAGATCGTTGACTGGGAGACCCAGTATGGTGTTCTTCACCTCAAGACGAACGGGAGTAGAAATGGACATTGCCACAAAAAAAGCAAATGAAATGCTGCTGAAGGCTAAGGATGCGCTGGAGGCGGCAGGTAATATGAAAAAAGAATGCAAAACCATCACGCTCGAGTGCCTTCAGGCCCTGTACGAGACGGTCCTGGCACTCTCAGACTCCAGGGCCAGGCACAAGCACAGCCTTGAGAAGGAGAGAGCAAGGCACGCACAGGAGCTGGTCCGGGTCGAGAGAGCACACAGCAAGATCATGACAGAGGCGCTCAAAGACCTGAACCAGAGGCTAAGCGAAGCAAGGGTTGACATCTCTGGAAATCTTGAGGAGACCAAAGCCATTAGAAGCTGGCTCGGGTATGAGACACAAGAGCCATACCGCAAAATTGACGAGATCACGAAGGCTCTGACTCAACTACAAACGTCCCTAAAGGAGATGTCGACCAGAGGACCCACTACCCCAGCATCCACGCTTGTCGCCAGCAGAGAAATTGAAACTTCTGGGATCGAGAGGAAGCTGGATACAGTCTCCAGCCAACTGGACGACCTCAGAAGATCCATCACCAAGGTAAAGACAGGCACTGACCAGCTTGTGGCTGCAGGGAAAGCCCCAACCGACCCTGCCCAAGAACAGCATAGGGCGAACGAATCAGTGGCCACAAAAGCTGAGCTGGCAGAAGGAATCGAGCAGATAAAAGGCGCCATAAAGGACACGGAGAGCTGTCTAAAACGAACGATAGAGAAGCAACCGACCCCACAAACTCCACCGCCGGGCCCAAGTAGGGAAGTTTTGCAGGAACAGCTGCAACCCCTAACAGAACGCCTGGAGGCAGTCTCGTCTGAGTTGAGAACGATGAGGGAGACGAGACAAAAGACCCCGCCCCCGGCAGTAAGCTTGAGTACGGAGCTCGCCATAGCGGAGCAAACTAGACCTACCGCGAGCAAACCAACATACGCGCAGATGGCCCAAAAACCGAGGATACCCAGGCCAAACCATACTCTCATCGTGTCTTCGACGGACCCCAAAAAGACCGGAGACAACGTCATTGACACGATAAGAGCAGCCCTGGATCTTAAACAGTCTGGGGCCAAAGTCGACCGTGTCCGGAAAGGCAGAAACCAAAAAGTAATACTGAGCTGCAACTCGAGGGCAGACCTCGAAATAATACAGGAAAGGACACAAAAAGACAAAACACTTAAAGTAGAAATAGCAAAAACAAACAACCCACTGGCCAAAGTCAAGGATGTCTTAGCATACCACTCCGATGCCGAGATGGTGGCTCATATAAGATCGCAAAATGGCCACCTCCTCCAAGGAATGCAAGACAAAGATATAATAATAAAAGTACGCTATAGGAAAATATCTCGTAACCCGCTGGAATGCCACCCAATACTGGAACTTTCACCGGAAGTGCATAAGCGTTTCCTAGAAGCAGGCAAAATACATATAGACCTGCAGAGGAGGCCAATAGTGGACCAGTCGCCACTCGTACAATGCACAAAGTGCCTCGGCTTTGGACACACCAAGGCTATTTGCAGGGAGGAGGCATGCCTATGCAGCCACTGTGGAGACGCCCACACTTGGGAGAAATGTCCCAGCAGGCAGCAGGGCCTCCCTCCGACCTGCAAAAACTGCGCACGCACAAAAAACGATGCAACAGGCCGGGAGCATAACGCATTTAGCGAGGAATGCCCAGAGAAACAGAAATGGGACTCTATAGCAAGGTCCAGAATCACCTACCTCTGCTAAGGGCGCCTCAGAGGACGACTGCTCCACAAACAATGAAAAGACAACACATCTGCGTTTCATCCAGGCAAACCTACAGCGCTCCAAATTAGCAACAGTGGAACTGCTGGAGGCGGCAGAGAGGAAGGACATATCAGTGGCGCTAGTCCAGGAACCCTACGTGGGGAAGGCTGGCACATTGAAACAGTATCCTGGCACAAAAGTGATCCAGTGCACTCTAAACCGCCAGAAACCAGTAAAGGCTGCAATAATAGTATTCGGTGACAAACTGGAAGTAATACATGACCCCCAGATTGTCACCGAAACCGAGGCCGCAGTTCTTCTGGTAGCAGGGACCCTAAAAATTGGAATAGTTTCCGTGTACTATGAGGGAGACCAGGACATAGAGTCTTATCTGGTACGCACGCAGTCAGCGTGCAGTAAACTAACCACTGAGAACATCATAGTCGCGGGAGATGTAAACGCTTGGAGCCCATGGTGGGGGAGCAATTCGGAATGTCCTAGAGGGGCAGCGTACACCGCTTTCCTGAATAGCATGGACCTCCAGATTCTGAACACGGGAACCACGCCCACTTTCGAGACACATAGAGGGGATCGGCTATGCACCAGTATAGTCGACGTCACGGCTTGCAGTGCGTCCTTACTGGGGAAAGTTGAAAATTGGAGAGTGGATCGAAGCATAACAACTTCGGATCACAACGCGATAACCTTTAGTCTGCGTCTTGGAGCGGCATTGGTACCACTGAAGCCATCCACGACGCGGAGGTACAACACGAAAAAGGCTCGCTGGTCCGACTTCGAAACTTTCTTCAAGACCTCCCTGGTGGACAGGAACTTAACATCAGAGTCCATTCAGAAAGTGGAAACCCCGGAGGAACTGGAGAACATAGTAACATCTTACGTGAACACGGTACAGGAGGCGTGTGACCACGCAATCCCGAAAATAGGGCCATGGAAAGGAAAACCCAAACCGCCGTGGTGGTCCAAATCACTGGGTGAAGCGAAAGCGGATGTGTTAAGAAAAAAAAGGCGAATTAAAAACGCGGCACCAGGGCGTCGCCAAATGGTAATCGACGAATATCTTACTGCAAAAACTGACTACGCAGTCATGGCAAACGACGCCCAGACCGAGAGCTGGAAGGAATTCTGTTCAACCCAAGAGAAGGAGAGCATGTGGGATGGTGTGTACAGAGTGATAAGGAAAACATCGAGAAGGCAGGAGGATATGCTTCTGAGAGACAATGAGGGTAACACCTTAAGTCCTGAGAAATCGGCGGAACTTCTGGCGAACACATTCTACCCAGACGATACACCGGAAACCGACACACCATACCACGCACAGCTTAGGAGAAGGGTGGAGGGAAATCACCAAAAAAGGCCTGGAACCCTGTCAGAAGACGACCCGCCATTTACGCTCGCGGAGCTAGACACTGTACTGCGAGCCATGAATCCCAAGAAGGCCCCGGGACCGGACGGGTTGACAGCGGACATCTGCACTAGAGCCATCCACTGCGGTAGGGAAGAGTTTATGGCAATAGCCAACAAATGCCTAACGTTACCGCACTTCCCCAAGCAGTGGAAAATAGCCCATGTGGTCATCCTCCGGAAACCAGGGAAAGATGACTACACCCACCCGAAATCCTACAGACCGATCGGTCTCCTCTCCATCATGGGAAAAATCGTCGAGAAAATGATGATAGCCCGGGTTCAATGGCGGATCCTACCAGCTCTAAACAAAGTCCAGTATGGGTTCATGCCGCAGCGCGGAACCGAGGACGCCCTGTATGACCTAGTGAGTCATGTCAGATCAGAAATTGTGAACAAAAAGATTGTATTGATGATCTCACTGGACATAGAGGGTGCATTCGACAACGCGTGGTGGCCCGCCCTTAAAAATCAGCTACTTTCGAAGAAGTGTCCCAAAAATTTATACGCCATGATAGGTGCATACCTTGAGGATCGTAAGATCATCGTAAACTACGCCAGAGCACAGCATGAGAGGGATACCACGAAGGGGTGCGTCCAGGGTTCCATTGGTGGACCAACCTTCTGGAACATTATTCTCGACTCATTGCTGAACCAACTTACTGGCCAAGAGGTGTACTGTCAGGCGTTCGCGGATGATGTGGTTCTGGTTTTCTCTGGCCACAGAATGGATGTCTTAGAGCAAAACGCCAATAATACCTTGGCGGGAGTAGTGGAATGGGGCAGTCGCAACAAGCTAAGATTCGCGGCACACAAAACTAGTGCCATGATTTTAACGAGGAAGCTTAAGTACGACCCCCCTGAACTCTACATGTCAAACAAGAGACTCCAACTAGTGGAGGAAATAAAACTGCTGGGCCTCATAATCGACCAAAAATTGACCTTCAAAGCGCACGTGGCCGCTGTAAGCAAGAAAACAGCGGACATATATAAACAACTAGCGTGTGCTGCAAGAGTCACGTGGGGCCTAAACAGTGAGATAATCAGAACCATATATGTGGCAGTGATTGAGCCCATAGTGCTGTACGCGGCAAGTGTGTGGTCCCCGTCATGCGCGCTCCAGATGATCAGGAGCCAACTAGACGTCATTCAAAGGGGGTATGCACAAAAGATTTGCAAAGCGTACCGTACGGTCTCACTCACATCTGCACTCGTCCTTTCGGGACTACTTCCTATAGACCTGAGAGTGCAGGAAGTCGCCAATCTATACCTGGCAAAGAAGAACAAGTCCGGGGACTATTTACCACCGGGAAAGGAAATGGAGCAGAGGGTGCACTACCAAGACCATCCACACCCTTCATCATTCAAACCTACCGACTTTGAGCTCCTAGAGGAACTGGAATATATATAAAAAAAATTTTACTTAAATAGTTGATAAAAAATCAATCAAATATGTATTAGAATGTAGATTAGATTAATGCTGTGTAGATTAAGGTGAGTTGTACGTAATTTTCTTTCTTAATAAATAAAATAAATAAAATTAAAGATTTCATAAAAAAAGGCATGGACCAAGAGTCTGTGGAGCGTAGATTTATTTAAAAAAAAAAAAAAAAAAAAAAAAAAAAAAAAAACCTAACCTAACCTAACCTAACCTAACCTAACCTAACCTAACCTAACCTAACCTAACCTAACCTAACCTAACCTAACCTAACCTAACCTAACCTAACCTAACCTAACCTAACCTAACCTAACCTAACCTAACCTAACCTAACCTAACCTAACCTAACCTAACCTAACCTAACCTAACCTAACCTAACCTAACCTAACCTAACCTAACCTAACCTAACCTAACCTAACCTAACCTAACCTAACCTAACCTAACCTAACCTAACCTAACCAGTTACGCGCCGACCGCCGACGCGAGAGCAGTGTTTCTAAGCCGCTCCGCGTTCAAAAAATCGCGAAATTGGGTAAAGTTTGTCCAATTTGATCGAGTTTTTGCTTAAAGTGTGTGTTTTTGTGAGTGCCATCGTGTTATAGTGTTCAAAGTGTTGGTGCTGTGGTGGAAATCCGGTTTTCCCACGAAAACTGGGGAAAACTTCGGAAATCGGCGTTTTTTCAACACAAAGTCGCGTGCGCTGCCAAAAGGAGATCGATAACATATCCTTTTTCTGATTGCTTTCGGTGCGCCTCCCGGAGCTCTACATTCTGGCACAAACTCCAGATTTTTTCGCCCAGTATTTCCGAAGTTATAAAGGAAAAACTGAAAACCACGTGGCCACGTGCTCACGGAAATACTGGATGTGGGTAAGTGCTGCCATTGGTTACAGGTAGAGGGAGCTCGGGAGAGTAGACTGGCGTTTTCACTGAGCCTTAACTCCCATTTTTGGAGGCGTGGCAGTGCGAAGACCGTTTTTCACAGGTAATCTCATTTTTTCTGGCACTATATCTCGAGAAAGCGATCGACGACCCCTATATATTTTTATATCTCTAAATAGGGGGCACTAGGGAGTATACGTGTGTAGAGTTTGAGATTTTTCCTACGAGCAGTTTCCGAGCGCGGGATATAAAACTGAAACAAGGGCAACACGTGGTACCCTTTCCGGGGTCGCCAACCGCCCGGGAGCGCAACATCCGGAAGGAGGGCGGTGAGTGTCAACAATTAGCGTTTTCAGATTTACGATAGCTCTATCATAGCTCTACTTATAAGTATTGGAAAATCCACGCTTAAGTTGCGTATAACTCACCAAATACTTATCCTAAAATTCATCGGAGAGCACAGGAGGCTTTAAATTCATCGGCTCTACCGGATAGATTTGGTAGAGTTCAGCTGCGACCTATAGTTTAGGAGTTAGTTTTGGAGTGAATCCGATACCGGATTCTTGTAGACGGCGCCGAGACCTTTCCAACGACACCAAGCTCGGTTCTCTACGACCAGGATTGACGGAGTTACGAGCGGTTGAAAATTTTGCACTAAAGTAAGGCGGCCATCTTGGAATACTTGAATTGGCCATATCTCCGAGAATATTGGTCGTAGAGAATCGCGGTTTTCACTGGAGCGGAGGGCTCGCTCAGACCAAGCGGGCACAACTAGCAGAACGTGGTTTATCCCCTCTCCCAATTTCGACATCAGGTCCCCCCCCCATCGGCTGGACAGTAGCGAGCGCACCCCGGAGCACTTTTCCGCTGGTTTCTGCGACCCGTGGATCGGGAGTTGTCGGGGTTTGAAGTTTCAGCGGCCATTTTGTTCCGCCATCTTGGAAAACTTCAAACTTCGATAGCTCGGGAACCGGTGGTCGTAGAGAGACGCGGTTTTCACCGGAGTGGAGTGCTCGCTCAGGCTGAGGGGGCGCAACGGGTGGAGAGCTGATTTACCCCCCCCACTTTTCAACATCAGTTTCCCCCCCCATCGGCTAGACGGCCGCGAGCGCACCAAGGGGCACTTTTCCGCGGGTTTCTGCGACCGGTGGATCGGCAGTTGTCGGGATTTGAAACTTCAGCGGCCATTTTGTTCCGCCATCTTGGAAATTTTCAAACCTCGGTAACTCGGGAACCGGTGGTCGTGGGAAGACGCGGTTTTCGCTGCTGGTGTGGGCGCACCGAGGCCTATCAGGGTAAGTTGACCTCTGACCTGTCCTTTGACCTTTGACCCCAGAACTTGACCTTTCGAAATTTTTACACGGAGACTGCGACCTTGTGTCCTTGAGGCGGCCAATATGTCCGAGAAATCAAGCTCGGCATCTTCAACTGCGAGCAACAGGTCGGCGGGAAAGCCTATGTCGCCGTACAAGCGAGCAAAAAAGCTCGCTTCCAAGGTCCACAGGGTCACAGAAAAAATGACCAAAACATCCGGCCAGGCTGGGGGAAAGGTCTCGCGGGCGGGTCCTTCGGGCGCGAAGGGGAGCGTTCCCAGCCAGGACACACCTCGTGAGAAGGACCAGCAGTTAGGGGATCTAGCGACTCCACTTTCGGGGAGAAGCGAACAAGCAGGTAACGTATCCAGGTCTCCGAACAGTGCCGAATATGTCAGCGCTACCGGCTCGCCTAGCTCAATGTCGGGAGTCGAAGAGCTGCCGCGGTCGCGCAGGAGCAGCGAGAGCGACCTACCACCAGTCACCTCAACCCCAGACCCCAGACCTAAAGGGGAACCGATAGTCGCCAAACCTAGATCGGAATCTTCTCTGCTGCGCATTAAGGCCCAGCTTAGGGCCGCGGCGGCAGCAGATCTGGGGAAAAGTGTGCGGGGCGCTGAAGAGCCGCGTGACGATGAAGGAGGCAGCGAGTCATTCCTGTCAGACACCTCTATGGTGGGCGGAGGAGCACTCCACGAAATGCCTCGCATCGCCAACGCGCTGCTATTGAAGACTAAGACAAGGCTTGAAGAAAGCCGTAACTTAAACAGGGACATCAGAGAGGACGTCAGCAGTGGCATCCATGGTCTCTATGAGATGGTGTTGAGACTGGCAGACTCGCGAAACCGGCACATTGCTGAAAAAGAAAAACAGCGTGCCAGTTACGAGCGCCTGATCAGCCGTACGAGGGCTGAGCATGTCGCGGCACTCGAGAGACTGCAAAAACAGCAGCAGGAGGCGATGGCGGATATTGCTGCCAATGTCACAAAAACTTTTAAAGAGGCGGAAGCATCTAGGTACTTGGCATATGAGATGGAGGCCCACCTCAAGGAACACGTTGCCAAGGTCACCACAGGCCCTGTATTGTCTTTCCCCGGCCAGGAGCTGCGGAATGTCCAGGAGGACATCGCTACCCTTAGGCTGGAGCTCGGCACCCTGAACCTCAATATTGAGAAGGTACAGGCTGCCCAATTAGTGGACAACGAACCCACAGCTAAGGAACTCAAGAAATTGAGCAGTGATGTCTCTCAATTTAAGGGGGAGATTCGCAGTGTCCTGGAACACATCAGGGCTCCACAAGGCCTGGCTGGGCATGACGGTGATCAACTAAGACCAAGATCCTCTGAAGTTGAGACCCGGCCGACCCCGCACGGATCTGCCATAATGGCTAACAAAACTTATGCGGGGGCCGCCTCCACTCCCAAGGCTGGGGGCTCACTGCCACGCTTCCCGCTCCTGATCGAGTCGACCGACCCCAGAGACACCTGCGATGACGTAGTCAAGTCGGTCAAAACCAGTGTTGACGTAATAGAGCTGGGGGTCGGAGTCAGCTCGGTCAGGAAAAGGAAGAACCAAAAGGTTGTTATAGCTTGCGACTCTTCGGATGGCAGAGATAGAATGGAGCAAGCTATCAAAAGCACTACCAACAAATTGTCAGTCTCAAAGATCAAGCCAAAGAGCCCCCTCCTTAGACTGGTGGGGATCGTTAAAGATCTGAGTGATAACCAGGTGGAGGAGGCGGTCCTTCGCCAAAACAGTGGCATGGTGTCCATGGCGGAGACTGAGGAGAAATCAGTCAGAGTGGTACGAAGAACGAAAGGCAGAACCAACGATGTGTGTAACGTGGTCCTTGAGGTGGCCCCGGGCCTGTACCACCAGATGGTTGACCGAAAGTTGCGCATAGGGTACCAGGTGGTGTGGGCAGTGGACCAGTCACCGGTAGTTCAGTGCTATCGGTGCATGGGCTTCGGTCATTACGCCAGGGAGTGTCGCAACTCAGAAGCCGGTTGTGGCCACTGTGCTGGTAAGCACGACACCCGTCAGTGCCCAAATAGGTCTGACCCCCCCTCATGCATTAACTGTGCAAGCAACGGGAACGAGTCCACAGACAGACAGCATGCGGCTTACAGTACCTTATGCCCACAGTGGCAAAAGTGGGACCGCATAGCGCGTGATTCGGTCTCGTATTGTTGATACGGGCACTTCGGGGGATAATAACGGACAGACTAGACCAGACAAATTAAAGGTGGCTCAAGCCAATCTTGGGAGGGGATATGCCTCCATGCAAGAGGTTATTTACGAGGCTAGGAGGCGTAAATTATCACTCCTTATGCTACAGGAGCCGTATGTGGGAGCCCAGGGTCACGCAAGCTCCAGCCACAGAGTCATTCAGAGGATGTCAGTAGATAAAGACAATCCCGTTAAGGCGGCGACCGTCATCATGGATGCAAACCTCGTAGTTATTGATAACCCGGATTTATGCACCCTTAATATTTCCACTTGTATAGTTAAGTCTAATAATAGATCAATAGGCATAATCAATGTATATCTTGAAAAGGAAAAGAACATTACCGATGACCTCGACAGGATATCTGGAATCATGCAGAAGCTTCAGACTGATGACGTGGTGCTTGGAGGCGATTTTAACGCAAAGTCTCCTTGGTGGGGTAGCGAGGTGGAGGATGACAGGGGAGAGAAAGTAGCGGACACCTTAGCAGGCCTTAACCTGCACATTCTTAACGAGGGCAGGGTTCCAACCTTCTTTGCCATCAGAAATAACACCGAGTACACCAGCATAGTGGACCTTACCCTCTGCTCTGAGAGCTTGATGACAGTGGTGACGGACTGGACCGTGGATACCGGATTGAGCACCTTGTCCGACCACAGGGCCATCACTTTCGTTATCAAGACCTATAAAGACGGGCAGGAAGCTCAAACCTCTGCTAGGAACTCAACACGGAGATACAACACGTCAAAAGCGAGCTGGCCTAGGTTTATGGAGCTTGTCAGGAAAGGTCTAGACGAAAAGGAGTTGACTTCTCACGTTATCGAGGAAATTACGGACATCAATAAACTCGAGGAGATAGCCCAAGAGTACGCCAGAGTCATTACCATAGCTTGTGACTCGGCGATCCCGAGGATATCTGATAGGGTCAACTTGGGGAAAACGGAGTGGTGGACTCAAGAGCTGACTGACAAGAAGAGTCATATGATAAGGCTAAGGAACAGGATCAGGCATGCAAACCCCAGGAGGAAGCCATATGTCATAAAGGACTACCTAACAGCCCTTTCCGAGTATAAGGATTTAATGTCACAGACCATCACAGACAGTTGGAAAGCTCACTGTTGCAGGCAAGATAGGGAATCCTTCTGGGACAGCATCTACAGAGTCATTAGGAAGAGGAACAAGAGGGAAGGGGACAGACTCCTGAGAGCACCTGACCATCACCGAATGCTCACGCCGAGGGACTCTGCCAACTTACTAGCTGAAACATTCTACCCACTGGATGATTGCAGTGAGGATACACCGGAACAGAAGTTGATAAGGGAGAAAGTGGCTGAGGACCTTAAGAGACTGGAAAAGGGTACACCCATGCTCTTTACCCAACTGGAGATGGCTGCGGTTTTGGAGGAGATGAGCCCCAAGAAAGCGCCTGGAGAGGACGGCCTCACTGCCGACATCTGCAACAGAGCGTTTATGGCAGCACCATCAACGCTTTTGGCCATCTACAATAGGTGCTTGGTTCTGGCCTATTTCCCCAGGATATGGAAGAGGGCCACAATTAAAATAATACCAAAACCATTAAAAGAAGACTACACCGTTCCGAAATCGTATCGCCCCATCGGCCTTCTTCCGATTCTGGGGAAAACCTTGGAGAAAATGATGGCTTCAAGGATTCTATGGCAACTGGGCAAAGAACGGAAGATTAGCACTAGGCAGTACGGGTTTATGCCCCAGAGAAGTACCGAGGACGCACTATTCGACGCGGTTCTGCGCATCGAGCGAGCGACCAAGGAGAAAAGGATCGCCACAGTTGTGTCCTTGGACATCGAAGGGGCATTTGACAATGCCTGGTGGCCGGCCATAATCAACCAGCTGATACAGAAGAGGACCGACCCAAGCTTGGTGGCGCTTGTTGCCAGCTACCTATCAGATCGCAGTGTGGTCGTCAGGTACTCCGGCGAGGAGATCACCAGGGTTACAAATAAGGGGTGCATTCAAGGCTCTACGTGTGGCCCCTTATTCTGGAACGTTCTTCTGGATGGTCTACTCGAGGAGTTAGACAAATCAGAGGTGCATACACAGGCCTTCGCTGATGACATCCTGCTCATAGGGGTTGATAACGACGGATGCAGACTTGAGGAAAAGATAAACGGGGTATTAGACAAAATTGCAGGATGGGGCAGCAGAAACAAACTCAGGTTTGCTCCTCACAAGACGCAGGTTCTGACAATTACGAAGAAGCTGAAATACCACCAACCGAGGTTAACTATGGCGGGTGTGGACTTGAACTCGACGGATACAATGAAAGTACTTGGTCTCACCCTGGACAGAAACCTCAACTATCTACAACACGTAACAGAAGTCACAGCGAAGGCCATTAACCTCTATAAAGGAGTGTCTAGGACGGCCAGGGCTCATTGGGGTTTGAACCCCGACATCTTATATACAATATACGTCAGCGTGGTGGAGCCAATCATCTTGTACGCGGCCAACGTATGGGCAACGAAATGCCAAACCGTCCAAGTAAGGACCAAATTGGACAGGGTTACCAGGATGTTCGCCATACTCGTATGCAAGGGGCATAGGACGATTTCCCTCCCAGCCAGTGCGGTCCTGGCCGGCATAATTCCATTAGACCTCCGCGCGCAGGAAAGGAAAATGCTATATCTTGCTAAAAGGGGGGATGAGTTGCCGGGCTTGCCAGGAAGAGAGATCGAAACCCCAGTCAGCCCTTTCTCCCTCCCGCACCCAGCTCTCCGACAACGACTGGACTACTCTATCATCAACAGCCAGGAAGACCTGGACGCTGTCGTGAATGACGAGATCGTCCAAATTTTCACGGACGGTAGCAAACTAGAGGGTAAAGTTGGCGCTGCCGTCACTATCTGGAAGAACGGCAGAGAGGCCAGATATACTTTGCTCCCTCTCGCAAGCTACTGCTCCGTCTTCCAGGCTGAAGCCGCGGCCTTGAAAGAAGCAGTAAGAATAATGTGCGCGGATAGAAGATTCAGGAGGGCGCAGATTTTTTCGGACTCGCGCTCATCCCTGGATAGTCTCCGCAGCCCGTCACTTCACCCTATTATTGCGACCGTAAGATCAATGGTGGAAGAACTCATCACGAAGGGCGGACAAGCCCAATTCTTTTGGATCCGATCTCATGTCGGATTCGAGGGTAATGAAAGGGCGGACGAACTGGCAAAGAGGGCGGCCCTGCAGTGCAAAAAGCGTCCTGCCTATGATCGATTCCCTGTGTCCTTAGCCAAACACCTCATCAGGGCCTCTACCTTGCAGACCTGGCAAGAGCGTTACACACAGTATACATCGGCCAGCACCACCAAATGCTTCTTCCCGGATTGTATACAGGCGTTCAAGACATTGAAGAAACTGGAGCTCACCAATTTGAAGACTCAAACCTTCAGTGGTCATGGTGGATTCAAAGATTACCTCTTTAGATTTAAGTTGGCTTCAGATCCACACTGCACTTGCGACGGGCAGACCCCAGAAAGCGTAATCCATATTTTGGTCGAGTGCCCGCGCTTCGCTAAGGAGAGGTACGAGCTAGAGTGCAAGGTGGACCTGAATGTTACAAGCGGCACGCTCGCGACGTTGGTTCATGATGACAGTCGCCGGGCGGCCTTCTTAGAGTTTGCACTCGGCGTTGTAGGGAAGGTGGCTAGGGCAAATGGTTGCAAGGTTGCAGGCTGACTGAACAAAGCCAGGACATACGCAGGTTTATTTTATTTTATTTGGTATTTCAGCCTGAAACCTTGTATCGGCAAATCTTGAGAATAATATAATATAGAATAGCATAGAGATAGATTAGTATAGAGTACAGTAGATAGAATAGCAGAATTTTTGTATATAGTACAGCATGTTGTATAATGGTATATATATATTGGTGTATATAGGCGTGTATAGAATGTAGAGTATAGTAGGTCTAAAAGTAGGATTTGGTATATAGTGTAGGATGTAGTGTAATGTGTAGTGTATATAGCGCGTGTATTTTATTTAAAAAAAAAAAAAAAAAAAAAAAAAAAAAAAAAAAAAAAAAAAAAAAAAAAAAAAAAAAAAAAAAAAAAAGGATTACTATAATAATAAGAGGACCAGTTTTATCACCGAATAGAAACCCGAATATGAGGGGAAAAAAAAAAAAAAAAAAAAAAAAAAAAAAAAAAAAAAAAAAAAAAAAAAAAAAAAAAATTTTATATATATATATATATATTTACATGGCTATATATACTGTGTATCTTAAGTGTTAGGAATAAATAGTAGTAGGTAAGCGTGTTGTGCGCGTAACTTTTTAGTTTAATGCTTAACTTAGTTTAACCCACAGATGCAAGGGTGCTGCATAATGAACAGCAGCAGGTTAGTAGGACCGATGGTGGGTTTTTAGTGGGTAGGACGGGCAACCGTGAGTCCCACATACCCTCCCGGAACCAGAGTGCTCGCAGTAGGCGGGAGGCGAGGGCCCCGGTTCCGGCAGGGATGCGTAACTGCATTTTCCCACCACCGGGATATAAAAAAAAAAAAAAAAAAAAAAAAAAAACCTAACCTAACCTAACCTAACCTAACCTAACCTAACCTAACCTAACCTAACCTAACCTAACCTAACCTAACCTAACCTAACCTAACCTAACCTAACCTAACCTAACCTAACCTAACCTAACCTAACCTAACCTAACCTAACCTAACCTAACCTAACCTAACCTAACCTAACCTAACCTAACCTAACCTAACCTAACCTAACCTAACCTAACCTAACCTAACCGATTAGGGTAATAGCGAGAATAAGTGTATAGTTGAGTAGTATAAGAGTAGTAATTTAGGTAAGTAGTTGTAATAGTGTGTGTAATAATCTAGGGTTGTATTACTCGTTCTACTACGAGCAACAAGGTGGCATCTGTTACAGGATTTAAAGCATTATATACAGGGCTCACAGTAGTAGTAAGAGTAGAGTGTACTTAGTGCTAGTGTAAGTATAAGTGTAACTGTATATATATATATTTAAAAAAAAAAAAAAAAAAAAAAAAAAAAAAAAAAAAAAAAGGAAAGGATATAACGACTAAAAAAAAGACTATATAATAAAAAGCAATACCAGAAGAAAAGGGGAAAAAAAAAAAAAAAAAAAAAAAAAAAAAAAAAAAAAAAAAAAAAAAAAAAAAAAAAAAAAAAAAATATATATATATATATACAATATAGAATAACATAGACTTAATTTAGTGTAGAATAACATAGATTTAATTTAGATTTAATAAAGATTTCGATTAGAAGCTATGGTCGCGATTCAGCGCGTAACTTAACAGAATAAAATATTAGATAGCAGTTTAATCTTTTTGTTAAAAGGGTGTCGCAAGATTAATAGCGACAGGTGGGGTAGGACCGCTGGTTGGTTTTTAGTG
>OU785222.1:21540593-21550593 GCA_917051295.2 Erebia ligea | reverse complement strand
CGAGGCCTGCACGCGAGCGATCGCGCGCGCGGCACCGTGCGACCACTTTCCGCGAATTTTCCGCTGCGAAAAACGCTTTTGTCGCGTTTTCCTACATACATAAAATCGACACCGAGGTTTGATACCCCGATATAATCTTCATACTATTTGATCAAATTTACAGCGAAAAATCCCAGAAATCGCGCGCCGTTGCCCGAATTTTCCACATTTTCCGACCAAACTTTCACAGGGAGTTGCTGTCGACCGGCACTAGCGACCTGCGAAAGAAAAACCAAATTTTAAATTTTTCCCATTTTCATACAATTTGGACATAGAAAAATTTCGAGTAAAAAGTTAAATATACTTACCAAACCTTCTAAATTTCCACATTTTCCGGCCAAACTTTCACAGGGCGTTGCTGTTCACCGGCACTAGCGACCTGCGAAAGAAAAACAAAATTTTAAATTTTTCCATTTTCACAAAAATTTCGACTTAGAAAAATTTCAACAAAAAACTAAAAAGTAGTAAAATCTTCCAAATTTTCCGCATTTTCCGGCTCGGGCGAGGCCTGCACGCGAGCGATCGCGCGCGCGGCACCGTGCGACCACTTTCCGCGATTTTCCGCTGCGAAAAACGCTAAAACGGGCCCACCCACCCGCCCAATTGTCGCAGACAAGGTGGCGAACAGCAGTACCATAGGGAGGACCGTTTTATTAAATAAAGCGAAACTTGATATTCTGCCTTTGCAGAAATATTGTACCTGACGGGGGGAGAACTTATACACCTCCCCACCACTTTTGGACATTAAGTTTGACCTTGGGAGCCGCTTAAACTCTCAAAATTTGTGATAATCTGCATTGCAGAAATTTTGTACCTGACAGCAGAAATTTAGAAACTTAGGTTAGGATTATTGACAACTGGGTTGCTCTACACAACCCAGTTATTTTAATTATTTTAATTAGGTTAAGATTTATTGACAACTGGGTTGCCATTTACACAACCCAGTTATTATTTAATAAATTATAGACATTGTATAATTATTCGCTTAGGTTAATATTTATTGACCACTTATTATAGCTGTTATTAACGCACAAAATGTCGAAGCTCCAGAAACCAGATACCGGTAAAAATGTTGCCAACTTCACAGTGAAGCACACTGAATCCGACCAAAAGAAAAAGCTCACTGCGCGAAAGGAAACCGTGACGACAGACATTGCACCCCTTATTAGGTCGGCTTCGGAGAGCCCGTTGGAAGAGCTCGGGACTGTAGCAAACCAACTCTTCCAAGAGGCTAAACTCCAGATGGAGCAATCGGGGAATTTAAAATCGTCTATCAAAGAGACAGTAACAGAGTGTTTAAACAGTCTCTACACAATAACGCTCAGACTCAGTACAAAGTCTCCATCTATGGCTGACATAAGCGTTACCCCGAAAGCTCCAGCAGCGGACTTATCTAGGGAGGTCATGGCTGAACTCCGGAAACATAAGGAGTTGGTAGAAGCAACCAGACAAGACGTGGGCGCTGTAAAGGAGCAGATTGAGATATTAAATAAAAATATCTCCCAAAGCAAATTGACCGAAGGTATCTCGTACGCGGCAATGGCTGCGTTACCAAGGCAGGCAGCGGCTTCTTCTTCCCAGCCACAGCCTGTTCACTCTATGGTGGTGTCCTCAGTCGATGTCCATGATACCAGTGAGGATGTTCTAAACAAAATCCGATCGGCCGTGAGCGCGAAGACCTCTGGCATCAGGGTGGACAGGCTGAGGAAAGCGAGGGATCAAAAGGTTGTGTTGGGTTGCCAGTCGCGAGAGGAACTCGCCAAAGTAGCGGAAAGGCTTAAAACTGGCAACCCAACACTGCTTACCCAGGAAGTGGCAAACAGGGATCCGCTGATCATACTTCTAAATGTCCTCAATATCAACACCGACGAGGACATCCTGAGCGCCCTAAAACGGCAGAATGAGAACATACTGGGGGCGATACCTGACGCGGACTACAGGGCTAGCGTGAAGTTCCGTAGAAAGGCCAGGAATCCGCTTGAGAACCACGTAGTCTTGCAGGTGTCGCCGGCAGTATGGCAGTGCGTCACTGCAGTAGGAAGAGTCCATATAGACTTACAGCGTGTGGTTGCTAAAGACCAGTCCCCGCTGGTAACATGCTCCAGATGTCTGGGCTACGGGCACGGCCGTAAGGCTTGCCAGGAGTCCGTAGACATCTGCAGCCACTGTGCAGGCACACACCTGCGCAGCGAGTGCCCAGTGTGGAAAGCCGATGACCAACCTACGTGCCGCAACTGCCAGAGTGCCCGACTGGACCGGACGGATCACAACAGCTTCGATGACAGCTGTCCGATCCGGAAAAAGTGGGATGCTCTGGCAAGGGCGAGAGTGGCGTACTGCTGAGGGCACCCAGATGGAAACACAGACGGATCTTCATGTAGCCGAGAAATTTCAATGTCGGGTGATCCAAGCGAACTTACAGCGCGCAAAGCTGGCTACGAAGGAGCTTTTCCTGGAGGCACAAAGACGCAAAATCTGCTTCGCTATGGTGCAGGAACCGTATGTAGGGTCTGAAGGACAATTATCACAGGCGAGGGGATATAGAGTCGTTCAAAAAACGACGAACAGAATAAAGCCGGTCAAAGCCGCCGTGATAGTCCTGAACGACGACGTCCAAGTGCTCGAAGAGCCAACACTCACCACCGAAAACATCGCAGTGGCAGTTTTAAAAATGGACTCATGGGAAGTGTGTGTCATCTCCATCTACTTCGAAGATAGCTTGCCCATTGAACCCTATCTCGACCATGTGCAAATGATCAAAAACAAACTAGCCCCACGAAAACTGATCATTGGAGGCGACGCAAATGCGTGGAGCACATGGTGGGGAAGTGAGTATGAAGACCACAGAGGAGAGGCGTTCATGGGTGCAGTCGAGGAGATGGAGATGCACATACTGAACGAAGGAAATGTACCAACCTTCTTTACTATCAGGAACGGGGTGACTTGTAAGAGCATAGTGGATGTCACTGTGTGCAGTCCAGAGTTACTGGGGATGGTGAGTGATTGGAAAGTCAACGAAGGTATAACAAGCTCCGACCACAATGCGATACTATTCACAATAAATCTGGAAAAATCAAAAACAAAGAGACTGTCAAAATCAACTAGAATTTATAATACAAAGAAAGCTAAATGGAGCATATTTAGGCAAGAATTTAGGAATGAATTAGTAAATAAAAATATAAATACGCAGGAAATAGGAAAAATTAATTCGGAAATGGAACTGGAAGAAATAGTAACTAAATACACAAACAGTATAACAGAAGCATGCAATAAAGCAATTCCAAAAATTAAAAGGAATATAAAAATAAACTTACCTTGGTGGACACCCGAGCTGGAGAACCTGAAAAAAGAAATGATGACTAAGAAGCGAAGAATCAGATGCGCCGCACCAAGCAGAAGACAGCACGTCACCGGAGAGTACCTGCAAATAAAAGAAAAATACACGTTAGAAGCAGAAATAGCACAGGTAAAAAGCTGGAAGGAGTTTTGTAGTGCCCAGGATCGTGAGAGCGTATGGGATGGCATATACCGGGTGATAAGAAGCACGGCCAAAAAATCGGAAGATCAACCCCTCGTAAAGGACGGAACCGCTTTAAGTCCGATTGAATCTACTAGGCTACTAGCTAGCACTTTCTTTCCTCAGGATGCGGAGTCGGAAGATAACGTTGACCACAGAAAGATGCGAGAACGGGCTAGAAAAATAAAAGAGCCAATGGAAAATGAAATTCAGGATCCTACCTTTACAAGGGAAGAACTACAGTATGTCATCTCAACGTTCAACCCTAAAAAAGCACCGGGAATTGACGGCTTCACGGCTGACATTTGTGCGGAAGCCATCAACACCGACATAAACACATACTTGGCCATTGCCAACAGGTGCCTTGAGATATCATGTTTTCCAGTACTCTGGAAACAGGCAACCGTGGTAGTCCTGAGGAAGCCTGGTAAACCCGACTATACTCATGTTAAATCGTATAGACCCATAGGACTACTGCCGGTCCTCGGAAAGATTCTGGAGAAGATGATCGTGAGGAGGATTCGATGGCACCTGTTGCCAAAGGCCAATCCGAGGCAATATGGCTTCGTGCCGCAGCGCGGTACCGAGGACTCCCTCTGTGATATGGTGCAACATATACGGAATAACCTTGATAATAAATCTATCAATGTAGTCGTATCACTAGACATAGAGGGGGCCTTCGATGCCGCGTGGTGGCCAGCAGTAAAATGTCGTTTAATGGACAAACAATGCCCCTTGAACCTCAGGCAAATTGTAGACAGCTATCTCAACGACAGAGAAGTCAGAGTCCGCTATGCAGACAGCGAATGTACTGTCGCAACAACGAAAGGGTGTATCCAGGGCTCAATAGCGGGCCCTACTTTCTGGAACATCCTGTTGGACCCACTCCTTGATCAAATAGAGAAAGCCAAAGTACATTGTCAGGCGTTTGCGGACGACATTGTCCTGGTGTTCTCCGGGGGGTCAGTCCCAATGATAGAAGAAGAAGCGAACCGAGTGCTAGACATGGTGTATGAGTGGGGTGTAACGCACAAACTGAAGTTCGCGCCACATAAAACCAGCGCAATGGTGGTAACCAAAAAACTCAAATACGACACCCCACGCATACGCATGGGTGGCACTCAGGTTCAGCTAGTTGAAGAAATAAAAATTTTAGGCCTAATATTAGACAGCAAATTAACTTTTAACAACCATATTAAATACGTTTGTCAAAAAGCTTTAAACATATACAAGCCACTCGCACGATCAGCAAAAATTAATTGGGGACTGTCCGCGGAGATCATCAGGACGATGTACGTCGCAGTAATCGAGCCTATAATACTTTACGCGGCTAATGTTTGGGCTCCTGCTGCCAATAAAATATGCGTTCAAAAATGTTTGAACACAGTACAACGAGGCTTTGCACAAAAAATGTGCAAGGCCTACCGCACAGTGTCCTTAAATGCGGCGATAGCCCTAACCGGGACGATACCACTGGACTTGAGAGCCAAAGAGTCGAAGGAGCTATATGATGCCAAAAGGGGAAAGCCGCAGAGCATTTTAGGAGACAGGGAGGTGGAAAATAAAGTGTGTTTCTTGGAAGCAGTACATCCAGCGAAAGAGACAATCGAAGACTTTGTCTGTCTCGAGGATTTGAGTGCAGAAACAATCGAGGAAAACGGCATAAATGGACTGAGTGTATTCACGGATGGTAGCAAAATAGATGGAAAAGTAGGTGCAGCGCTATCATGCTGGGAAAATGGAAATGAAATACGGAGTAGCAAATTTCTCTTGGGTACTTACTGTTCCGTCTTTCAGGCCGAACTCTTCGCACTGTACAAAGCTACCGAATACGTCATAAAAAGCAACAAACCATCCGTGAACATACTCAGTGACTCAAGGTCGGCCTTGGAATGCATAAAAAATCCGGGTACGTTTCACCCGCTAGCATTCGTAATAAGGAAAAATTTAACATTAATGAAAGAAAAAGGAAATACTTTTAGGCTCTTTTGGATAAGGGCACATGTCGGGGTTGAGGGCAATGAACGAGCTGATATCCTCGCTAAGGAGGCAGCCAGGAAAATGAAAACTGCCCCCAACTACGACAAGTGTCCTTTGTCATTTATAAAACAATCTATTAGGAAAACAACATTAGAAATTTGGAATGAACGATATCAAAATTGTGAAACGGCGGCCTTGACTAAGCTGTTCTTCCCGGACGTTTACAAAGCGTTCCAAATGGTGAGAAAGGTGAAGCTTACACCGATTCACGTTCAAGTGCTGACGGGACATGGAGGGTTCGGGCAATACTTAAAAAGGTTCAAATGTAAGAACGACTCAGCCTGTGACTGCGACCCAGCAAACGAGGAATCGGTGTTACACTTACTCCTGGACTGTCCCAAATATGGAAAGGAACGCTACGACCTAGAACAGGTTACAGAGACACGGATAAATAAGGAAACACTGGAAGTAATGCTTTCAAACAAAACTTGTCGAAAACCATTTTTGGAATTCTGCACGGAAGTTGCAAAAAGAACCATAAATAAAAATAAAACAAATTAAAAATCTTTAATATCTTTAATATATTATACTGAACATATAGATCTATAGTTGTATATTTATTATAAGAATAAACGTATATACTTTGATAAAAATTTAGAGGTATAATATAATGAAAATAAGGAAGAGAAAGGACAGAACACAAAAAAGGACTCTGACACAAATCAGAGGTTCTTTAATTAAAAAAAAAAAAAAAAAAAAAAAAACCTAACCTAACCTAACCTAACCTAACCTAACCTAACCTAACCTAACCTAACCTAACCTAACCTTTTTTTTTTTTTTTTTTTTTTTTTTTTATCGCTGGGAAATGCTTTTAGGCATCCCTCTCGGATGCCTCCGAGAGGGTATGTGGGACTCACCGGGACTCCGGAATACCCACTAAAACCCAGCGGCGCTCCTGCGCATCGCCTTAAGGCTGAGTTACGGGAACACTTGCGCAATCATCCGCGACCCAGCCAGCGATATCCGCTCACGCGGACCCTCCTGCGGGGGGCATGCTGCCCCGACTTCCCTTTTCAGGGGCACCAACAAGGTGCGCCTCCGCCCCGCTTGTGTTCCTCCGAGACTGAGGCTCAACGGGCGGCAACGACGTCGACGAAACGACGACGACGTCGGGCAGGCCGCCCGGAGCCCTTGTCAGGGAGGAAGTCGCCGGTCCTGCGCCCGTCTTCGGCGCCCAGCCCTTCGGCGACGGAGAGGGCCCGCGTTCACGTCTGCCTCACGCAGCCTTTCCGCCGCCTCCTTCTGAGTCATCACCTCCTCGCAGAAGGAGGCGACGGCGTCCCACGACTCCTCGCTGCCCACCATGGCTCGGACGACGGTGGGCAGCGAGAGGTCCTGCCCCACCACTGTCACGAGTGCGGCGCGCTGGGGCGCCCACTCGGCGCACGACTCCAGCGTGTGCTGCGCCGTGTCCTCCGCGTGGCCGCACTCGTGGCACTCCTCGGTGGGCTCCCGTCTCGCCACCACGCACAGGTATCTCCCGAAGCAGCCGTGCCCCGAGAGAACCTGCACGAGGTGGAAGGAGAGGACCCCGTGCGTCCGGCCGGTCCAGAGCTCCAGGACCGGCCGGATCGCCTCGATCGTGCGCTGTCCGGCAGTCGGCGCCAGAAGCCGCTCCCGCCATCGAGCGGTGAGCTCGGCCTCCGCCAACCGCCGCCAGGCGCGATCCTGCGCCGGCGTAGGGTGTTCCCCCCGGATGCGGGCATCCACCCTACGCCAATACGCCTCCGAGAGCACTTCGGCGTCCAGGTCCCAGGGCGGCGTCCCCGCCAGCACACAGGCCGCCTCGCAGGACACGGTCCGGTATCCCCGTACCAATCTGACCGCCATGACCCTCTGCGGCCTCCGCAGCAGGGCCCGGGTTTGGGCGGTCAGAGTGCCCGACCAGACCGGCGCTCCATACAGCGCCATGGCCCGCACGACGCCCGCGTACAAGCGGCGACACCGCGAGCTCGGTCCGCCCAGATTTGGCAGGAGCCGACTAAGGGCTCCAGCGGCTCCCACGAGCTTCGGGACGAGACGCCGGAAGTGCTCTTCAAATGTCCATCGGCTGTCGAGGACGAGTCCCAGGTACTTCATCGTACGCTCGACGCCGATGGACACTCCACCCACCACCAACTCGGACCGGGCGGGAGGCGCTCTCCGAGGCCCATGAAAACACAGGGCCTCGGACTTGTGCAAGGCCACCTCCAGGCCCAGGGTCCGAATTCTCGCTACGATGTGGGCCACGCCAGCCGTGGCCCTGCATCTAGCCTCCCGAAAGGTGCTGCCGCGAGCCGTGACGAGCGTATCATCGGCGTAACATATTACGTCGACGCCCGCCATAAAGCCCCCGCGCAGCACCCAGTCGTACCCGATGTTCCACAGGAGGGGCCCGAGTACCGAACCCTGTGGAACACCGCACGACATCCGTCTCTCCGACCAGTCCCCGCTGGTCGGATAACCGACCGATCGCCCGGAGAGGTAGGCCGCCACGATCCTCTCGAGGTACAGAGGTACCTCGTGGTACCTCAGCGCTTCCCGAATGCAGCTCCAGGGCAAAGTGTTGAAGGCGTTGGCGATGTCGAGAGACACCGCCACCAACACCTCGCCCCGGGACACCGCACTCTCCGCAAGGGCCCTCACGCGTAGAATGGCGTCTACGGTGGACCTGCCCCTGCGGAAACCAAACTGGTGGTCGCTGAGGTCCGGCCCCACACTCTCCAGGTGGTGAACGAGGCGAGCGGAGATGACACGCTCGAAGAGCTTGCTCACCTCGTTCAGCAGCACGATCGGTCGGTACGACGACGGCTCATGGGCCGGGCGGCCGGGCTTTCCGATCAGGACCAGTCTCCCCTTCTTCCACTCCCCGGGAAACTGGCCCCTCTCGAGACACGCTCCGAACAAGGCCCGGACCCACGGCTCAAGCGGCCCTAGAGCAAGAGCCCAGGCGCGGCCAGGGATGCCATCTGGACCCGGGGCGGTGTTTTTAGCGCGCATGCGCAACACCGCCGCCGCCAACTCTCCCTCCGAGACCGGGGGCGCGACCGGGCTCCGGTCTCCCTCCTCGGGAGGAGGCGCCATGCGAGGCGCTCCGCGGTCGGCCCTGTCGGGGAACAGGGTCGCGACCACCGACTCGACCACCGAGGGCTCGAGGCTCAGCGTGATGGGGGGGCCCGGCGGTCGGAGTTTCTTCCGAACCGCCTTATACGGCCTCCCAAATGGGTCCCCATCCAACGACGCCAGCATCTCGTCGTGGGCCAAGTCCATGGCCACGCCGATCGCCTCGCGCAGCGCCCCCACCGCGTCCCTGTAGACGGAATAGAGCCGCTCCTCCTCCGTCGGGACGCGCCTCCTCCGTCGGCGGTACCGGGTGTATTGGCGCCTCGCCGCCACGCACGATCTGCGCAGCAGCGTGAGCTCTTCAGACCACCAATACACCGCCCGCCTCGAGGGGATGGAGTGCACCCTCGGCATCGCCCCGTCGCAGACGCTCGTCATCGCCTCGCTGAGACGCGCCGCTTCGGCTTCCACTCCGCCCAGGCCGCCCTCTCGAGGCGCGGAAAACCAGGCCTCGACGAGGGCAGCCTCGGCCAGGAAGTCCCGGTCCATGCGTTTAAGGGCCCAACGAGGACCGGGAGGCGAGGGCCGAGCCGGGCCACCCGCGGTGACTGCGCCCGCGGAGACGGCGAACCTGATGTAGCGGTGGTCCGCCAGTGTCTCCACGTCCTCCTCCACCCGCCAGCCCCGGACGCGGCGCGCCAGGGCGGGATCGGCGAAGGAGACGTCCACGACGGAACCGCCTTGCCGCCGAGGGTCCGTCGCTGGACACCCCCACGCCACAGATTTGGCGTTCAGGTCTCCAGCGACGAGCACGCGGCCGGGGCGACTTCTGCCAATCAGAATGCCGACCTCGTCCAGGAACTGTTCGAAATCGGCGAGACTCCGATTGGGCGAGAAGTACACCCCGACGACAAGGATGTCGCCCACCGCGGCAGCGACATAACCTAACCTAACCTAACCTAACCTAACCTAACCTAACCTAACCTAACCTAACCTAACCTAACCTAACCTAACCTAACCTAACCTAACCTAACCTAACCTAACCTAACCTAACCTAACCTAACCTAACCTGGAACAGGCGGTATACATCGGAGGAAACCGCCAGCACCACGAAAGCATTTCTCCCGGATGTACGGTTCGCCCATCGAGTGGTCAAGCACATCGACCACAACATGGTGCTCTCCCAAGTGTTGACAGGTCATGGAGGTTTTGCGGAGTACCTGCACAGGTTCAAACGCAAGGACAACCCAAGCTGCGTCTGTGATGACAGTGCATCAGAATCGATCCTTCATCTTCTGATGGACTGCCCACAGCATATAGCGGCTCGAGAAGATCTGCAGCAGAAATTGCAAATGAATCTGT